>QTSX02004523.1:0-103310 GCA_014839935.2 Entomophthora muscae | reverse complement strand
ATCCTTTTGCACTATTGTCTATACAGTTCTTCTTGTCCAACATTGGGATAGAAGATATGGGAGAAATACATGATATTAATACTATAAACTGAGTAGGGGTTGTAAAAGTCTTTATCAACAGGAGAAAGATCCCCTTAGAAACCTTCTAGAAAAAAACTTTTTTCAGACTTTGGGGGTCAATTACTATTTAGGGAGTCATCAGAACTGGTTTCTTTTGCTTAGGGGGATAGATATTCAAGTTTTAAACCCCAAGGACGTGTTTAAACTTAAAATTCACTGGTCAGGAACTGCCTCTAGACCCTATTCAGCCAACTGGTCTTATATAGCTTCCCCTTGTCTTGGGCTAAATCACCTTTAGACTAGCTTTCTAAAAAAGTTTAAACTATCTGTTCTCTTACTTTTCTTTAATAATAAGCTTCCAAAATTACTGAAATTAATCCTATTGAATTCTCCTGCTATTTATGAATATATTTTATTAAGTCTTTAGTTATTTAAACAACAAAAAATCCCCAGTAGAAAAACTTTAAACTTAATCAATCCCATCAATATTCTTCAGTCTGAATCATCTGAAGAGCATAACTATGCTTCATGGGTTTCCAAACCCCAAATAAGCAGCTAACATTTCATCAATCACACCATCAAGGTTTTGCTCCTTGAGTTCTAAACAATTTCCTTGTTTGCTTCAACATTTTTCTTTACTAAAAATTGTGAATTTTCCTTAGGAAATTACTAGTCACTTTGTTTCACTGCTTTTTCTTCGCTTTTGCCCTCAACTTCCCCCAAGATTTGAACCTGTAGTCATCGGTTTCTATTTCTCTCTTTCTTTCTTTCTTTCTTGGCATTTTGCTCCTCTAGCAACCCATTCCCTGAGAAACCTTGAAGTACCTACTATTGAAGTTTTGCCATTGTGCCTTACTTCCATTAATGTTGTCAAAACAGCAGGCTTAACCCGCCAGCAAGGTTTTGAGTAAGCAGGTTTGTGACCTGCAATCCGATTATCCAATCACCCAAAGCCAAGTTAGGAAGGCAACTCAGATTTCTAAATACAATAAAATGAACAGAAGCTGATCCCTTACAGTATATACCTTGTTTTGGTGCTTAACTAATTACAAGGATCAAGCCACCCCCTTCATCATCCCACTGTGTGTTCTACGCTATCATGTTCCTACTACCCATGATTCACAAAAATTATATAATACTTATCTCTCAATAAAGAATATTATCTAGTTTTCAAATATTTTCCCCTTGTAACTTTGCTAAAACAGCACAGTTACAACATTGGTAGCAGAAGTAGATTCTTCATCCTACCTTATCTTGCAAAATTCCACCTGCTTCCCATACTTGCTGCAGCCAACAAATCTTTGATAGAATCATGTCTGGCCTCCTGTTAGACTGGACCCTTTATACACCTGGACCAAAATACGCATTGACTTCATACTGTACCAGAATACAGTGATCCTGCTCCCTGCCTTCAACAACCTGTCTGCACAAGGGTTTTTCCAAATGCCTGCTGAAATTTCTTGAGCAACTGACAAAAGTATCATGCCCACTTACGTAGCCCAGAGACTTTGAAGCACTGCCTTGGAACCTTTTCCTGGAGCCAACAACAACAATTCCACAGCATGGATCCAGTCTTCCCAAAGCAAGCTGGCCCAAATGGAATGCCCACAAAAATTTTGGATTGCAGAAATCTTCATCTGATTAACTCATGACGCTGGTACCTGGTGCAACAAGTGGCATGAAGAACACACCAAGAAGGATTGGGACACCTTCAAGCAAGTCTTTTTGGCAAGATTTGTGCTGAAGGATACCACACTAATGATCATCCGCCAAGTAAAGAACCTGATCCAAACTGGCACAGTGAAGGAGCTCACCTGTGCTTATGAGGAACTCCAACTATGTGCCCCCTCAGATATGGCGTTTGACACTCTGGCTACCCATCTCATGTACTACAACACACTCAAGTTGCACGTAATGAGGCACATAAACCTGGACCAAGTGACCAACTTGCAAAGTCTATATTGCAAGGCAGAGAAAGTAGAACAAATGTCCAACACTCTCCACAAGGCGCAAACAGGAAAGAGAGAGCAACCCAAAGAATCTCACCCAGCTGGACGCTCCAATTGACCACCTCCTGGGAACAGCAGCAACAATGCAAACCACAAACCCACAGGTGCAAATGAACATGGAAATAGGAACAACAGCCAGTCAAACCGTACCCATTTCTGTATCACTGCCATGCAGGAAAACCAAGACAAGGAAAAAGCCCAGGGAGAGCACTAAGTAAGCCAAGCTCTCCCTGCACAATTCCTGACTTTCCCAACAATGAGTACAAACCCAAGGATGTGGACCAGTGCCAAATAATCCAAGTACCCTCAGAAGACCCAGTACTCTACACCATTACCAGACATCCAAATAAACTGATGTCTTATCATTTCTGCTTTTGCAGTTACACAGTCTCAGCACTCCTGAACTCAGGCGCATATTGAACCCTAGTTAACAGTAGCTTTGTAGATAAGTTCAAGCTAGCCACTAATCCTTTGCAGATTAAAAACGTGGTTTTAGCTGATGAACACCACACTGCCATGACATGGGAAACTGCCCCCTTCTCTGTCATGCTAGAGAACCTACATTCCATCATCCAGGGCCATGTCATTGACTTTCCCAAGTTTGAAATTGTACTTGGACTGACTGTTTACGGAAGAACAATCCTCATGTATACTCGGCAACCTCTGTACTGACCATCAAACGTGAAGGCGTCAATCACCAGATCTACCCTGGCTCAGTAGACCAACTCCTACGCAACCATGCCTTTGTACACATCACAGAGACCCTGGAAAAAAGAGAATCTCAAGAAAATTGACTGGGACTCTTGGCAGTACAAGATCATACATTTCAAGAATCACCAGGACACCACTACGCTTCAGGATTGCAAAATTGCAGCCTGTCATCCAGAGATTTTCAAGGAGGCTCTACCTGGGTTGCCACCAAAGGTACACATCCAACACTCCATCCAACTCAAAGGAGCTGTGCTTAAGACGCAACCTGTCTACTGCCTTACCCTAAACAAAGACAACACCTTATGTGCTTACCTCAAGGAAGCATTGGAGAAAGGACTTATCTACCCCTTGCAGTCCCCTTTTGGCGCTGCTGTGTTCTTTGTAGCAAAGAAATATGGTACCCTACACCTAGTCATGGATTATCAAGCCCTAAACAAAGTCACTATTAAGAATTTTTACCCACTACCACTCATTGACAACCTCTTTGATGCCTTGGGCGGCGCCACAGTCTTCTCCAAGATTGACCTAACCACAGGCTACAACCAGATCTGTATTAAGGAGGAAAAATCCCCAAAACAACCTTCCACATTAAATAAAATTCATATGAGTGTGTGGTACTCAATTTTGGTATGAAAAACGCCATGTCAACTTTTGTGATCTTCATGAACAAGGTGTTTGCACCTCACATAGGCAAGCATGTCTTAGTCTACCTAGACAACATCATTGTCTACAGCCCCTTGGTAGAACAACACCACAAGGACTTAGAGGCAGTCTTTGCAATCCTGGCGCAATATAAGCTGCTAGCCAAGCCCTCCAAGTGTCAGTTCTTCTGAAAACAGCTACCCTTCTTGGGACACATAGTTTCAAAAGATGGCATTAAACCTGACAGCCAGAAAATCCAGGCCATCTGCAAAATGCCACCACCAAAGGACAAGTCATAACTCTTCACATTCTTGGGAACGGTTGCCTATATACAATAATTCATAACCAACTGTGATGTACTGACTGTACCTCTGTCCGCCATAACTGGTGCAAAATCCAAGTTTGCATGGACCCCTCAACGTGACCTTTGCTTCAGACGCCTTAAAGAGAAGCTCACAACAGCACCCATCCTGAAATACCCCAAATATGATGGAAAATACCAAATGAAGACAGACGCCTCTGACACATCCATTGGGGGAGTACTACAAATCAAAAATAATGATGGTGATTTTCTGCCCGTAGCCTAGGAATCACACAAACTGACAAATGACAAGTGTCAATACCCTATACATGACAAAGAGCTGCTAGCAATTTTGCACTGCCTGTTCAAATGGTGTTTTTACCTGAAACAACAGAAGGAGCTTACGGCCTTGGAAGACCATAAGTCACTCATCTACTTCAAAACCCAAGCAAATTTATCCTGCCGTCAAGCCTGCTGGATAGAACTTCTGGAAAGGTTCAATATGCTCATACAATATAAGCCTGGTCCAGAGCTTGTCATGGCAGATGTGAATTCACTGCCACCCTTGGCATTGGATCACAATATCTTCCCCAGAAAAAACTAAAAAATGCCCAAAAAATCAGCCAACCCCCTTAATTCTTTAGGGAATTTGGCACACACAGTTGATGAGAGATTTGTGCTGACCTACCCTGTGGATCCATTGTCTTTAGTTGCTCTCCCCTGGGAAGAAACATTGGTTAATTTGGACTACTTTTTGGCATGATGTTGCCCACTTTTGAAAACATCAGTTCCAAACAATCAGGTGATGCCACATCAACACTCAAAAGCCCAAGTGAATTTCAGATGCCTGGAGTTCTCTCTAGCCAATCAGATGGGACCACAGAAATTAATGTGAAACTTTCCAGTCCTCCTGGCTCTGATCAGCAAATTTTCTCCACCAGCCAATTGGATCCAAGTCCTGAGGTCATGTGATTTATCCCCCCTGCAACACACTTATTTTAACACAGCAAGGGGACCTCCAGTCCCTTGCTTGTCTATTTTCCCAATTATTAAAACCTGGAAACAGTTGCTTTACACTCTGTCATTTTAAAAATTAGTCAGCTCTATTTTAGAGTCCTCTTTGATTCAAACCAAAGTGTTAGTAATATCTTTTCAAACCTTATCATTATACAGTTCTTACTGAACCCAGCAGCCCCTTTAAAACCCCTAAGTATAGAGTTAATACATAGTTATTGTGGTTTTCTACTTATGCTTTCAAATTCACAGTTTTAACTCAAAGAATTCAACTTAAAAGCTCATATAAATTTTATTCTTATTTTGAGTTTTTTCTTTAATTTCACTGATTTCAAACCTGCTTTCACTTTAAGGCCCAGCCAAGCCAGCCAAGACCACTTCCAAGTCTTTCAAACGCTTTCTGCTGCTCTCTACTGGTTTCTTCTTGTAGCTACCCATACTGCATCAAACTTTATCATTTTTAGGACCAAAAATTGCACACAAAGTTTTAGAATTTTATGGTGATTACTGCTATGATCCTCCTTGCTTTAAAATTTGTGGTGTTTACATTGGCTCCTTTTGTAATTCTCCTCTGGACAGCTGCCCCTGACCTGTGGTCACAATTCTCCACTTCTGCTTGTCTGGTGGGAGATAATCTCTATATTCTCTTGAGCCTCCCTGGTGAACTCCTCATTTTGGGCAAGATGGTTATCAAGAGTCTAACTTGTGACAACTTGGATTTTACTGCTGTAGACTACACTGTGCCTGCTCCCACCTTGGAGGAGGTGCCAATGCCTATCATTCATAGCTTGAACAGAGACAACCCAGCACCCCTCCAAGCACCTGTGAAGTTGCCTCTTGCTCCCACTTGCACGCCCTGATTGCTCACTGGGTTTGTTAGGAATCTTCTACAGACAATTCCTGTCAACAACACCTTGGAAAAGCTAAATAAAAAGGATGATTCCAATCCAGTGTTGCAACTGAGGTTCAAACCTCGCCTGCCAACGTATCTTACAATACACAGGGGGCGCTTGAGGAGTTGCCCCTTGACGTATCTAACGTTATGAATGAATCTGGTGGCAATTTCAAATGGCAGGAACTTCATCCTAATTAGGAGCGTTGCCAATTTGACCTGCTGATCCCCGCACAAGTTATTACTTGGCTCCAAACCCTACATGAAACTCCTCACTATGCCACCCCCTTGTGGTCTTGTGGCTTTCCCCATATAGTATATTAATCACAATATTCTACAATAAACAATACCTTATTCTTATTATTCTGTCCTTTTTATTGGACTGTTGTCTTCCCCAATTCCAAATACTGAATCCTCATTGGTTCAGTTACAACAGTGGTAGAAGAAGTAGGTTCCAACCTATTTCAAAAACAAAATCCCCCCAAGAAAGGACAGAGTACGGGCTGCATGGCTACTTCACAGCAAGAGATGTTCCTTCCAATCCCCAAGGGGGACATTCCCAAAGGGTATGTCATCTATCAAGACCAGTTAGTTCTCACCAGTGTATACAATTGGCTCCGCCTCAGGCAGCGTGACGCTAGCGTCACCCTGCCACAGTTGGATCTGTTGCAATGTATGCTCAACCTCCAACTAGAGTCCTTCACTGGCGACGTCAAAGGAGCTGACATTGTCAGTTGGCTCCAGTCCACCAAAACGCGCCTTTGTATCTGTCAGGTTCCTGAGTCCATGTGGGTTGCCACTGCATCTGGCTGCCTTACAGGGCCCGCCACCATGTGGTTCACTAACTGGGCCAGCCAGGAATTTGACATCACCTGGGCAACATTTTGAGACGCCGCCAAGTCCCGGTATAGCAAAACCTTCTCCCCATTATCTTGGGGACTCCCCCTTAGCCATCAAACAGACTGGTTCTGTCCCTGAGTATCTTGCCGCGTGGCAACAAGCCCTTGCTGCTGCCCCCAAAGCAGTGACCAATGGGAACGCCATGTTGCTCACTCTCATTGTCAATGGGTTAAAACCCCATATCTGCAAGTGGGTTCCCGTAGGCCGCTGCACCTCTATTGACAACTGTTATAAAGCCATTGTAGAGGCCAGTAACCAGGCTTCAATGGGCTTCCGCCGCACCAACAATACTCCACCCCAACTACATCCTGCACCTAGCAATGGTCAAGGTCAAGTGGGACGTCGCCAACCTTGACAGCAGGAGGGTGCAGCTAAACGCCCCCGCAAGGAGGAACTCTAGCTAGCGCTAATCAAGGACCAGGGAAAAGCCTGGGGGTTGTAACAACAAGAGGCCCTACAACCCCAACTGACCCGCCCTCTCAGCCCTTGCTTACAAAGAATTCCCGCAACTACAATCTTCACGAGGTCAAAACCCTAGACGTCTTTCAGGTCCATAGCAACAACCCCGTGTTGCAAGCCGCTCATTCTGCAAATAAAGTAACACACTTGTCCTACCCCTTCCGTTTCTGTGGGAACACCCACAAGCTACTGGTAGACACCAGGGCTGATCACACCATGGTAGATCAGGCGTTTGCTGACTCCCAACAAATAGACCAAGTACCCAGCAGATTCAAAGCAGTACACGTAGCTGATTCCTGCAAAATTGCTATCACCCACAAAACGGTACCCTTCTCCATAAGAATAGGGAACGTCCAGGTCAAGCTCTCTGGACCAATCATGGTAGGCCTCAGCCACAACGTAATTGCTGGCCTCAACTGGCTCCGACATAACCGCCCTTACATTGACTGGGATACCTCTGTCATCACCCTCAAAAGAAATGGGGTGGGGTTCCAGATTTACCCTGTGGAAATGAACAAACTACTGCATGACACTGTGTTTTTCAGAATGACAGAAACAGGCGCATACAACTTCAAGGGGGGAAACTAGACTTTAACCAATGTTCAGTCAAAGTTATCTGTACAGAACCATCTGCAGTCCCTCCCTTGTCAACATCACTACCACCAGCGCTAGCTGCACTCCTTGAGAAGTACAAGGACGTATTCAGTGAAACACTCAAACAACTACCTCCACCCCGGGAGATTCAGCACACTGTACAACTTTAAGGATTGTTAACTAAAGCATGACCATTATACCGTCTCACACCAAAAGAAGATGAAACCCTCCACCAGCACCTTGTGGACGCGCTTGATAAGGGATTCATTTGCCCCTTGCTCTCTCCATACGGGGCGGCAGTCTTCTTTGTAGCTAAGAAGGATGGGTCTCTTTGCCTGGTCACAGACTACCACACCCTAAATGAGGTGACAGTTAAAAATAAGTACCCCCTGCCGCTGATTGACAACCTGTTTGATACACTTGCCAGCGCAAAGGTCTTTAGCAAGATTGATCTCACTGCAGGGTACAACCAGGTCCGCATTGCACCAGGGGATGAGGCAAAAACTGCCTTCCGCACACGCTATGGGTTGTTTGAGTGTTGTGTCATGAACTTCAGAATGACCAACGCTCCCTCCACCTTTGCCATGTTGATGAACAAAGCCTTTGAGGAACTGATTGGGAAGTGTGTGGTGGTGTACCTTGACAACATTACTGTCTTCAGTCAAGATCAAACCACGCACCTCCAACACCTCTGTGCTTTCCTCAACACCCTTTGGGAAAACCAGCTAAAAGCTAAACCCTCCAAATGTGAGTTTCTCAAGTTGGAGTTGTTATTCCTTGGGCACATCATTTCTGCCCAAGGAATAAAGCCCAATCCTGCCAAAATCAAGACAATCACTAGCATGCCGCCCCCCACAGATGTGGGCCAAGTGCAAACATTCTTGGGCATGGTTGCCTATGTACGCAAGTTCATCCCCAATTGCGGGGAACTGATTGCACCTCTCACTGAGCTCCTTAATACCAGACAACGCTTCCATTGGACCCCCACCAGAGATCAAGCCTTTGAGACGTTGAAGCAAAGGCTCACAACAGCACCAGTACTGCAGTTCCCCAACCAAAACCAACAGTACAAACTCAAAACTGACGCCTCTGACAGGGCCATAGGGGGCGTGATAAGGGTAGAAACGGACAATGGCGTCTTCCTTCCCATAGCATATGAGTCCAGGAAGCTCACCAACTTGGAACAACGTTATCCCATTCATGATAAAGAACTGGCAGTCATTGTACACTGCGTTGAGAAGTGGCACTGTTACTTGGAAGGTGTGACCTTCCCACTCTGCGTTCTGACGGACCATAAGTCCCTCCAATACTTCAACACACAGTCCCATTTGACACGCCGCCAAGCAGGATGGGTTGAACGCCTGTCCCCCTATCAATTACGCGTCAAATATAAGCCTGGGAAAGAGCTCGTTACAACTGACGCCCTTTCATGACTCTATGTAGCGTCCATCACTGGGGACAACGGTCTGGACCCCGACTGGCCCATGCTCTAGTTGCGCCCTGAGGCGACCCGCTACAAGGGCCTTAACTCAGTCACCATCTCCAAGCTGAAGGATAACTAGAGTCAATTTACTATTGATGCTGGAAACGTCTGTCACCAAGCAGAGACAGGCGAGAAGACGCCGTATATTCCCACTACACAATGAGGAGACACCATCTTACACTACCACCAAACCCTGGGTCATATCAGAGGGTGTAACCTCTTTGAGATCATGAAACATAAGGTTTTGTGGCCGCGCATGCACCAAGACATCCTGGACCTCCTTGAGACATGTGTATTGTGTGAAAAGAATACGTCCAAACCGGCACCTCCTAAGTCTGTCCTACCCATTAAGGCTATGGAACCCTTCAAACAGTGGGCCCTCAACATATTGGGACCGCTTCCCAAAGACAGGCTAGGTAAAAAGTATATTGTCACCGCTATCAACTATTTCTTGTGTTGGCCAGTGGCCTGGGCCACAACCAACCACACCGCCACCACTGTTACCCGCTTTATTGGCAAGGAGATTGTAGCTCGCTTTGGACAACCTAAGCGTCTCATCAAAGATGGTGGGCCTGAACTTGTGGGGCATGTCGTAAAGGCATACTGCGTCAAGAACGCGCTCCAGCATATTGCCACAACCCCCTACCATCCTCAAGCCAATGGGCGCGTGGAACAGTTAAACGGCTCCCTGGTTCAATTGATTGCCAAGCTCTCACAGGAGCATCCTAATACTGCGTGGACTGAACATCTTCCCACTGCCCTACTGATCCTTCAAGCAAGAATCAACAGGGGCACTGGGTTCAGTCCTAACACCCTGGCCTTTGGAACACCTGACAGTCTGACAGGGGTTGAACAGGGGAAACTACAGTCCAAGGTTCCCGACAAACCCCCCTTAGTACCAACTCCCTCCCTGGACCAATGGCGTGCCAAAGCCTGGGAGATCAAACACAAGCAGATTGCAGGGGGGACAAAACACCTCAAAGCTAGATACGCCGTAGGTGACCCCATCTACACCCTCAATCACAATTCTGCCAAATTAGAACCCAACCACCTAGGGCCCTTCAAGGTAGTTGCTGTCTATGACAACCACACCTACCAACTTGAGGATGCCCAGGGAAACACCAAGAAACTTCACCACAATTGCTTGTGCCCCTGTTGTGCCATCCTCACACAAAGGTTGTTTGTGCAGACCTTCCCAGACCTTCTGCAGACTCCAGTCCTGGTGTCTGACAACAAGCAGGGGGCAAGGGGGGTGTTGCAACCAAGGTTTGAACCTTGCCTGCCAATGTATCTTACAATACACAGGGGGCGCTCGAGGAGTTGCCCCTTGATGTATCTAACGTTATGAATGAATCTGGTGGCAATGTCAAATGGCAGGAACTTCATCCTAATTAGGAGTGTTGCCAATTTGACCTGCTGATCCCTGCACAAGTTATTCCTTGGCTCCAAACCCTACATGGAACTCCCCACTATGCCACCCCCTTATGGCCTTGTGGCTTTCCCCATATAGTATATTAATCACAATATTCTACAATAAATGATACCATATTCTTATTATTCTTTCCTTTCTATTGGACTGTTGTCTTCCCCAATTCCAAAAAATACTGAATCCTCATTGGTTCAGTTGCAACACCAGGGTTATTTAGAAATAATGGGAAACCTAGATTAGTTAGTAGTATTGGTGCTAATTTACCTTTTGAAACCTTTCTGGATGTATTGAATTATTGTTTTAATTCAGGTACAGGGATCAAACCCAAGATTCCCCAAGACTTAGTTGACTTGCCAAACAGTGAAATCAATGATAAAATTGAGTACAGTCAATTGTTACCTGTTTTCCTTGGGGTTGGCCAATCAAACAAAGCCAAATCAACTTCTAGCTGTTCTATAAACTCTTTGGATGACATTAACAACTTTTTGGACACATTTCATGTTAAGACTGTTCTGTTGTCTGTTGTTCCTGCAGAGAAAACAAATCCTGGTCCCCATATTCTGTCAAGTAACAACATGAAGCCCCAAGCCAAGCCCACCAGTTAGAGGATAATTTAAGAGGATTAAACAATTAGTTAGAGAATTTTAAAACATTGAGGAACTAATTTATATCCCCAGTTTGAAGTTACTAACTGATCTAAATCTCCAGGAACATCTCCACATTCTCCTAATTCCCTTTATTTATTCTCTATATTATTTTCTTCCTACCATGCTATAAAAGGATGGCAAGTGATATTGTACTATTTGTTCAATAAATAAAGTCTACATTCACCCAAAGTGAATCATTTGCTCACCTTTTTAACTTGACTTAAGCTTTAAAATACAAAACCATGAGATTAACCAAGGCTCCTCTTATGGAGTCTCTTGGTTATAAATGGTTGTTTTGGATAATCTTGCTGGCGGCTTTATTGGCCAGCATTTTGATGGGTATGCGCGCAGATTTGGGTACCTCTCCCAAAGCAAAATTTCTAGACAGTTCTTGGTTCCAGGTTATACCCAGAGTATGGTATACTGCTACACCTTTATCACATAATCCACCTCTTAAAGAAGAGACCAAGAATTATCCATCTGCATCCCAGATTCCTGAACCCCAGGTCTTTTGTCCTTTGGCTTTTGCCTTCCTCATGTATTACTTGGGGGTGTACTTCTTCTTAGGACGTTTTAACCTGCTGCTAGGCAAATATTGTGTGTTTGGATAATTATTTCATCTAGGAATGGTGTCTTTGCCTGTAGGATCCTTGGTAACTGGATTAAATCCCTCTGCCATCATTCACCATCTAGGAAGATTACTTTCTAGTGGGTGGGTGCCTGACAGGGTTAGTGTTGATGGGATTGAATGCATACTTTTCTCAGCTGTCCCCTGTGTCCTCTCTTTGGTCCCCTCTTTGAGCGGTCATCCCAGTACTCCACTGGGCAGCATCCTGGTGGTTCATCTCGCCAGGATGGGAGCCACACTTGGTTAGTTTAGCCCCCCTCTCTCACAGCGGATGCATTCTTGCGCCTGTACGTCAGAGCCACAAGAGGCAAGAATAGGCTTGACCCGGACTGGCCCCTCCTGGTGCTCCAGACAAAGGAAAAAGGTTCCCCCTTGGCACCATTGGCATAACAAAAGAAAGTATAATTAAGAACAAGTACTTATTCAAAGACATTTACGGGACCCTGCATCAAAAAATGTCTGACAGAACCACCATCTCTTATATCCCCACACATCAGCGGGTTGACACAATCCTATGCTACCACAGAGACCTAGGACACAAAAAAAGCTGCAACCTCTACAAATTCCTTAAACACAAAGCATGGTGGCTGACCTTATGCTGCAATGTCCAGGAAGTCCTAGACCAATGTGAAGTGTGTGAGAAATTTGCAAAGAGCAAAATACTACTGAAATTAGTACTATCCATCTGCACACAACTACCCTTCAAGGTGTGGGCCCTAGAAACTGTGGGCCCCATGCCAGGAAAACATAATGATAAGAAATACATCATCACCACTATAGATTTCACTAAGCAATGGTCAGTAGCCCAAGCAGTAAAGGCGCACACTGGCAATGACATGCGGCAATTCATAGGAAAAGAAATCATCAGCAAGTTTGGAAATCCAGAACTCCTGATAACCAACAGAGGCAAATAATTGACCTCTGAAGATACCAATATATACCTCACCAAGAATGAGGTTCAGCACACAGTGACAGCACCTTACCACCCTCAGGTCAATAGATGTGTGGAACAACTAAATGGGAGCCTTGTGCAAGCCCTGGCCAAGCTCACCGCCAGGAAACCTGAGGACTGGCATAAGCAGCTACTAACTGCATTGCTTGTATGCCGTACCGGCGTGAACAGATCCACCAGGAAAAGCTCCTTCAAGTTAGTTTATGGAACACAACCCAACATCATCCAAGCGCTATCATGACCCAAGCTGGAAATGCCAAACAAGGTTCCACCCCGCTCTGATCCCCAGGTCATACAGACCAATAGTAAACAACCAGAAAGAGAAGAAAAGCGTCTACAAAAGACCTTTGTCCCTATCCAAGACAGACTGAGGTCAGTGACAAAGTCTGGGTCATGAATACTGATAAAAGTAAATTACATCCAGAAAAATTGGGCTCTGCCAATATTCTAAAGGTAAACAAAAACAACACTTACCTTGTGCAAGGACTCAGAAAACAAAAATAAGACAAATTTCTCCACTGTGATTGCCTCAGGCCCTGCAAAGCAAGACAAAAGCAACACAAGTCTGTTATTCCTGCCACCAAACAACAGCTAGTAAAGTATGGTGCCCAGGCTCCTGACAACCTCCATGACAACCTGCCCCCAGAGGAGGCTGACCTTCAGCTGGGAGTGTCAAAACAGCAGGCTCAACCTGCCAGCAAGGCTTTGAGTAAGCAGGTTTGTGACCTACAATCTGATTATCCAATCACCCAAAGCCAAATTGGGAAGGCAACTTGGATTTTCAAATACAATAACATGAACAGAAACTGATCCTCCCCGGTGGGTAACTTTTTTGGTGCTTGACTAATTACAAGGATCAAGCCATCCCCTTCATCATCCCACTGTGTGATCTACGCTATCATGTTCCTACTACCCATGATTCACAACAACTATATAACACTTATCTCTAAATAAAGAATCTTATCTGGTTTCTAAATATTTCCCCCTTGTAACTCTGCTAAAACAGCACAGTTACAACAATTTCAATTCTTTGTCCTCAGAGAAACTCCTAGTTGCCTGGCTTCACTGTTATGCTGTACTTTCTTGTTGTCACAGCCCATACTGGTGTCTAATTTGACTCCCACAGGAGAGGCAGGCAAGGCCTAGAAGGCCATGTACACAATGCGGGTAATCTTAACAAGATAATTGATTGTGATGGCCCAGGGACGCCAACTTCCAGTGTGGGGCACAACCTGATTGGCTAGCCAAAAACTATAACATAGACTAAACCCAACTTACTGAAGTCATAAAAAGGAAGGTAATCTGGCAAGGGGGAGCAGTTAGAATCTCCTTCATGGTGGTGGAGTCTGGCCTCTAGAATGGCCAGGAGGGAGATCCAGGTGGTGAGGATAGTAAAACTCTAAATCAGGGACGCAAGCAGGTGTAACCAAAGGAATAAGAGAGGAACCAGTGGGTAGGGGAAGGTGGGGGATATTGTTGTGTTGATTTGCATAAAAATGCTATCAGAATACTTATATTAGAGCAAAAATAGGCAATTCCTGTAATTAAATCATAAATTCTTGTCATAAAAACACTTATTCAGATGATTTTAACAGTGAGGGAGGCTTCCCTTTCTCACTACTTATACTTACTGATAAAACTCTAGCTTTTTGTGTCACCAGAGATCTGATGGCATCACTTTTAGTTAAACTTACATTCTTTGAAAACCTGTGTGTTGAGGCATATAAAGAACTGCATATTGGTGATTTCTTCATGATGAAGGGTTTGGCTGCAGCCTTTCAAAGTGCCTAACTATTTATAGAACCCACAAAGAATCAGTTGCACAACTAATTGATCACTCAATTGCTTGTACAATCTATTATTTTCCAATAATATTGAGGCCCAATTTTGCATATGGTGTTGATCTC
Source organism: Entomophthora muscae (assembly GCA_014839935.2). Classification (NCBI taxonomy): domain Eukaryota; kingdom Fungi; phylum Entomophthoromycota; class Entomophthoromycetes; order Entomophthorales; family Entomophthoraceae; genus Entomophthora; species Entomophthora muscae. The sequence goes on along the minus strand of QTSX02004523.1, from coordinate 88,682 downwards.
TGAGTTTTGCAGCATGTGAGCCTTGCAAACCCTGGTCATTTGAGGTCATTAAGAGGGTTTCTTTACTGGAATTGCAATAGGTAATTGTTTTCATACAATTTGTGGTACTGTAGCAAGGTATGCTAACTGATTGTCATGGACATTCTGGGCCCTGACACTCACTGTCTTTTCTGTAAGCAACCAATCTTAGAGAAACCTAAAACTAGCTATGTAAGAATTTTCTCAAAATAATTTGCTCTATTCCTTCTCTTTTAAACCACTCCAGGGAAATACTGAAGCTTTTCCTGAGCCAGTTCAAACTTTTCTTCTTAGTATGACATCTCAAATAGCTATCAAATAACTTCTTGAGCTTTTATAGATGGCTTTTGTCTTGTCCTACTTTTGGCAGTGCTCATTAGTGAACACCTCAGACTCAGGCAATAAGTCTCTAAAATTGAGCTATACCAAGACTAAACCCACAGCAGTGACCTTCACCTAGGTCATAAAAAGCAATCATACCTCATACATTACAACCTTTTTTACTCACCCAAGCAATTAGATTGAGCTTTTTGATGCTTTCAGGGATCCATCCTGTGGCAGGTTCCTGAGAACTTGCAGGCAGGAAGGCAGCCCACAGGCCCAGAAGGAAGGGCCTATCGCAGGATGGGAGCTAACTTTACAATGTAGGATATTTATTTCCCTGGAATGGCCCAGGGTCTGTTGAAAGGCACTGTAGAGTTTATTAAGCCAGTGAGGGTGATGTACATGACTCCAAATATGTGAGTGGAGGTGAAATCACTAGTGGCAACAGATTCTTGCAGGTAGTTGGGCCGCAGGGTCAACAGAGAGGTCATTGGTACCAATTTAGCAGGAAGGTAGTTATACTTGTCACAAAATAGCAGGGGTTCTATGACAATCCAAGTTCTTTCATACCCAATAAGCTCTGTTTCTCTGGTACAGACTTCTGGACTGTAAATTAGGATCTCTTCTAAGGTAAATTCCAAATTTCTGGTTATAAGGATACTCTGTAAAATGAACTGGGCTGTAGGGAGCTCCTGGGGGACAGAATAATTCAGGCAGTTGGTCCACGTCTTCTTGGGCTCAATGAAAAGCAGGGACAGAACCTTGGAAATAAAAAGAAAAATGATAAAGTTCTAAAAGGTATGATATAAACTGAGTGAACCAAATGTTAATAACACTTTATTGTAAGAATGACAATGAGCACTTTACAGCATCCCCAGGCTATATTTTGCTCATCAAGCTTGGGAAAACTTTTGTAATTTCTTGTGGTTCAAAGGGTGGCACTTATCAGGGTTTGCACATTCCCAGGAGTGCCCAAAATGATTGAGTCCTCATTGACTGAGTCAGACCAAGATTCTCAAATTCCCCTTTTGAGGCAAGGGATTTGTCATCTCTTTGTGAGCTTTGGTCTCAGGGTAATGTGGGTGATGTCTCATTGGTGGCGGCCCAGGAGATTGTGGGAACCTTGTTTGGGTTGTTGATCTTATTGGATGGGAAAAGAAATTCTCCAAGAGGCAGGGTTTGAGCGTAGAAAGTGCTACATTGGTGGGTTTTGGAGGTTTCTCTGAAGTCAAATCTATTTATGAATTGAGACCAAAAAGATGCAGGCGGCTGGGTTTGCAGGCTGGCAGCCCGCAGGAGGCTGGGGTTTGAATCTCAAAATTGAGGTTTTCCTTGCCAATTGATAGCAGGAATTTGTCACTCATGACAGTTGGGAAATCACTTGGGAAATCACTTTTCTGAAAGAGAGTAACCAAAGATGTTGGAACAGTGCCATAGCTTTAAAAAGTACTATAATTAAATTCCCATCAATCATATTTCTGGGTACTTAATTAACCTTTTTGGTTAGTTAATCCATTTATAAGATGCATAGTCTTCAATATTGGATCAACCAATCTTGCCTTAATCTTTTCAATTTGTACAGCCTAATTAACTGACAGACTTTTTATTTTCTGTGAATTCTTAATTGGAGAATTCCATAAACATATGCATACAATAGTTTTCAAATCTGTTGAGATAAACATATATTATTCAGTTTAGAACTCATGAACTCAGTCTAAAAACAAAAACAAAAATCAAGTAATTTATATTAAATTACAATAGATTTGGATCCACTTTGATTCCGTTTTTAGACTGAGTTCATGCATTCTAAACTAAATAATATACGTTTATCTCAACAGGTTTGAAAACTACTGTATCAAACTTATAGTTTTATGTAACAAATTATTTTATATTGGTGAGTTTATTTGGCTAAACATCCAATGTGACTGTTGTACGGTCACAGTTCTTAAAAGCTAAAGAATTATATTTATCATATTTCAAGTTTTTGAGTCGTGTGTGTTTCTGGCTATCTAGCCTTTAAGCTACTGAGTGTAATGTAAGGTTTGATGTCTATATTAGGGATGTGGCAGATTAAAACCGCTACAATTACGGCAAATGGCGTAATTGTCGCATCCAAGCTGTCATTTTTTTGGATTCTCTCATGTCAGGGGAATCAGGAATAAAAAACCATTGCAGATAACTTTCTTTTTTACGGAAAAGCCAAATATTATATATATCAATAAATTTTTATTTTTAAATTTAATTGGACTCATAATTTAATATTTTATAATTCAATTTTTGAAAGAATATATGTTATTTGAAAATATCTTAAAAACATCCTCCTGTGGATGTATACAGCTACGATTGTAGAAAAATTGTAGCCGAGACGTTTTCCCGGAATTGTTTCCAGATCTTAAACAGCTGGCTGCTTTTTTTACAGCAGCCACTGTTTCAGATCCACTGCAGCCCTAGCCTATACCAAAATAAGGCTCTATAATTATGAGTTAAAATAATATTTTGATTAAAAACTTGATACAAAGTGTATTTTTTAAAAATGAGGATAAAGTGACTAGATAAAAATATTGGCAGTTAAAATAACTATAATATTTTTAAAATAAATATTTTTTAAGGTTGATGTTTAATAAGCAAGAGGTTGGTTTACAATGGGGCATCTCATTCTCAATCACGCCAAATATAAATGACAAAACGCGTTCCTTCTTTTTAAAAGCAATTAAAGCCAACGAACCAAGTTAGACCTAGCATTAATTTATCACAGCTTTAAAATTGGTTTATTGTTTCCTGAATCCAATTTCTAAATTTGGATATCTTTAAGACGACAAGAGGTACTTGTTGAGTGTGTGTTCGGAGAGGCCAAGAGTATAGCCCAGCCAGTATAACAGTCTGCTTATGACTGTCCTTGCTGTTAATAAATAGTGGGCTTCCTCGGGGATATTTCATTGCCTCAGAATGAGTGAAGGAGCTTGAGAAACAGAACTCAGAGTCAGCATGTACCAAATGGCGTTTGAGTGCTTGGCGGCACTGCTTGGGTTTTCGAGTAGTGACTTCAACAGGAAACCCCCAACCAATGATATGTAAGAACATCTCTTCCATCCTGGGATCGGAGATGTCCCCGTGCAACCTGAGCGGAGGGGATGGTGGGAGGTCTAACTTGAAAATGCACACGTTATTGACAGGTGCATCGTAAGATTGGAATTCAGGATGTATAACTTTCTCTCTGATGGCCAGAGGTGATAAACTTGAGGATGTCAAGTTGGCAGGAGGAGATGCAGAGTTCAAAAGCACTTCGTATTTCTTTTTATTTCCAGTATGCTGGTCAGCAGTCGTCAGGACAATGTCGCTCCGAAGCAGAACTCCTGCGCTTTTGAGCAAGTTGTGGTGATAAATGGCAACACGAAACGCGACCAAGTGATCGCCTGTGTTCACCTCAAATGGAACTATCTTTGCTGAAATACCAACTAGCAATGAAACAAGTTTAAACATGATGTAGTTTAATATGTCTTGTTGCTTTTATACTTGTCTCGGATTTGCTTCCCTTTTCGCTTCATTGAATGTTTTCATTGTTCACCCCTTTTCGGAATTACGCATGTAAACGTGGTGACGACAACTCCGGAATTTCATCACGAAGCACATTTAAAAATCGATATGTGAATCTTGAAACCCAAGAGTTTAGAAATTTTATTCCAAGCATGACAAAATATGGCACCTTAATGGCAGAAACACGTCCCCTTGTTTACACGCGATTCGGAAAATCTTATCAAGTTGCAGAATGTTAAATCATTTTCCAAAGTTATTGCTAGTAGAAAGATATTGCTTTGGACGGAAATCCTCCTATTTATCAGCAATAACTCCTGATTTTTTTACCCCATCAATCTGAAAAAATCATATTAGCTTGGGATTTATTGAAGTGCTATAGAAAATCAAGGGACTTGAGCCTGCACACAGCTCCATAAACATAGTAAATACTCAATGAAAATATTTCCATATCATCCACAGCCAAATATAAACACCCAAGGTTCAAAGCACCTTCCGTTCTTAAAGCTAAAGTTACCTAATTGGTAATAAACAAATAATCGTTTATAAATCTATTCCAACGAGGAATCAACAACTGGAATTGTAACATTCCCTATCTTAAAGGAGAAAATTTTAAGCTAAAATTTCCTAAATTATAACTCTACAACTACAGTGGGTTTTCCCCCTTGCATATAAAGTTTTTAATCTTGATGAAGCTATTTTTATTAGAAGCTATACCAGTATTATCATTTCTCTGCCATAGAAATACTGCAAAATATTAATCAACAAATGTATTTAAGTAGCTTTCCAGAACAACCCGCCATTCTCATATTTTATCAATCATAAGGCCAACTGGGGATCAATCAAATGGCAAGGCCAGAAAAAGAACAGATCCCAACCTCATAATATAAGTGATTGTATGGCCAAGAAGAAACTATTTTCCCAGGTGAGGGTTCAAGGGATCAATGTGGCCAGTCAGATTCAGGTAGAATAAGCTCAAATAACCAGGTGATAACAGAGAGGATAAGCTTCCAGGAGCAGCACTGCTTTATACCTGCAGGCTTGGAGGTTGTCAAGATTTTATCTTGGATGTAGTAACCTTTATTGTTTGTCATTCATGGGGCTGTTGATAGGGGATTATATGACAACAATCTGTTTCTACCAGTTGGGTCTTGGAGTTTTGCAGGCTGGCAATTCCTTGTTGGCCCATAAGAGAATTTCACAATAATGCAAGTGGAAAGTGGTGCGCTCTCACTTGGATATTTCTGACTACTAGACAACAGCTAGTAGTGATACACTATGATAGAGATATTGATTCTCTATCTACCAAGGGTGAATGATCTGCTTATCTATTATTAGAAAAGCTCTTTTTATAGGGCATCTAGCCCTCTTGCCAGGATTATCTTCTGGTGCCTCTAACACTAATTAGCCAGGCTGCTGTTCCCTAGACTGCCAATTTTAGCTTCCAGAGTTAGGCATTCATGCTGTTACAGCATGTGATGATAATTAATTGCTGGACCTCATGCATGTGCAACAAGGTCCCAGCAGCATCTTGTCTACTATCCATGCAGCTTTAAGTATTGGTTATCCTTTAAATAGGTACTTCACATCTAGTATTGGCAGTTAATCAACCTTTCATAAAGGTTAAATTCTTGAGACCAAACCCAGATGCTTGAGGGTTTGAAAGAGGTGCATCATATGAGAATATTCTGCCATATTTCCAATCCATCAATACAATTAGCTTGTTTGTCAGCCAATCAATAGTCTTGGCTTGTATAATAATCAGGCTTCAGAGTAATACACAGTATTCTTGATTATCTTAATCTATCAGTGAGATCACATCAGAACTTCAATAAGCTTGACATGGAGTGGTGCTTAGATGACATTAGTTGATGAATCTGAAGAATGATGATAGTCTGCCATATTTTTCCATATTCTTGATAGAGTTGTTATAGGAGGAGAAGTGAGCATAAACCAGTATGGGTTTAGTCATCAACTATAAAGGCAGCTCTGCAAATTTATTACTTAACTTTAAATAGCATCCTGAAGTATGATCCTTAAAAGCTGTCCAGAAAATATAACAAAGGGGTACTTTAGTGTAAGGAAATCCTTTCCTTGCACAGAAGTTTTGGAGAACTAAAACTTTAATACTGTTGAAATTCATAATGACAATTCTGAATTTTTAAATGCAAAATTAAACTTAATTTTAAATCCAGGCCAGAACATAAAGATCAGGAACAGAAACTTATTTGAATTCAAAAAGTGAACAAGTTTTTAAGACACTATACACTGTCCAAACCAAATGAAAAAGCATGATAAAAACCAAGAGAATAACATAAATCCTACTTTAAAAGCACCAGCAATAGCACCAAAAACCTTGAAAACAAAAATCAATATGTTATGAATAAAGTAATTAAAATTAATGAATCCAAAACCAATCAAAGAACCTATAAAGCCAATCAGCATGATAAAAAATATACTTCACACACTAATCAATTGCTAAGAGATCTAGCCAACCAATCAACTCAAGAATTGCAACCAAGCCATTAGAAAACCACCCAATAGAAAAATCCTAGATGCCAGGCCATAGCAAGGAAGTGAATTATAACCTGTAAATTAATCATAATCATAATCATATTTCTTCTTGTTTGACAGGCTGCAGAACTGCAAGGCTATACTTTAACAGCAGTACTTACAGGACCTAAGGGTAACCCCAATGATCCTATTTCACCCCCCTTCAGTATTTAAGCTGGAATCCCTTTTCTGAGCAAATTGTTCCAAAAATATTTTTCCTTTCAACATCTTCAATAAACTCTATATTTTCACTCTATAACTGATTAGTAAAATATTGTGAAGATTCCCAATAACATGAAACCCCTCTTCCTTAAGTGTGGGTTTTTTGTGTGTCAATAAGGTACAACCAGGATAACATGAACTTCAAACCCCCTGATCCAACTCTAACTGACAAATCTGAGAATTCTATCTGGTATAGTTTTATTCCATGTCACTGCCATGCCTCTTATGTTGAAACTGCTTGCTTTCTCCCTATCATCAATCCCAAAGCCCATTGGTTGTTCTTGGGATAGACAGTGTATATTACTTTAAATTCAGAACCTAAAGGTAGAAATGAGGGATTTCCAAATTCTTTTGCATGAACTCACTAACTTAATGGAGTAATTTTTATCCCAGGGCAACTTATTTATTTATATAAAATGATGCAAAATATTCCAATAAGTTGGTGAATTCACACAAAAGAATTTGACAATCCTGCATTTTTACCTTTAAGTTCTGAATCTACAGTACTTGTTAAATCACTCTACTCACTTCTTGGGGGATTTAGATTACTAGGTCACTTACTTCACATGATAATGATTGGAATTTCAGTAGGCTCTACTCTAATTGAGTTTAACTTGGGAGCACTTCTTCATTCAATAGAAAGGAGTTTCCAAATGAGTGGATTCCTGACATTTGATATACAGGAAATAGCTGCTGCTACTTCTTGTAGGAGTAGTATCAGGTGCTGGGTAAAGAGGTGATCCCTCTAGTGAAGGAAAGGAAAATATGATCTGAGTTGGAATATTACTCTATAAAATAGGGTATAAATTTACTGAAACAAAAGCACATTGTAATATTAATTAGAAATTCATTACTTTAATCAACCAGGGGGCATGAGGTTCTTATAATCAATATCTGGACTATTAGCTTCATAAGGCTTATTTGGGATGAGTTTATATGAAACTTTTTGATTTAGGCATATGATTAATGTATTTTTCTTACTTGACAAGCCCAAACTCTCTGAGATGAGTTTGACTAAGAGCAATATTATGGCAGAGGGCTTTTTCTGGAAAGAAACTGGGGTTATTCTCTATTTTTATATAGCATAAGGTGTCACATCCTGTATTAGGGTGGGTTTTGTATTTGTAAATGGACCAAATAATTTTGGCCTTGTCTCGGATATTATTCCTGATGATAGGCCTGATTTATGCACTTAATTTGGCCCTTGGAGCCCCTACCAGCTTCCTCTATTACAATCAATTCAGATGAGGTAGGCTCTGAGGGTCAAACTCAATTAAAATTACTTCTGGGGTCTTTTTATATTGAAAATGGGGGTCCAAGCCCCTTTGGTCTCTGTGACCCAGATCAACTCTCTTATGGGTTATGGGTTTTGGGTTTGATCTGGGTTCTATAGTGCTAGGCAGCTGTAGGGAGATGCTCTAGAGACAGGCTAACTCATCTTTTGAGTCTACCTGTATTTTTGGGGCCCACTCAGAACTTCTAGGATGCTTCTGATGTTGGAGCAATCCCTGGCAGTATCTAACATATAAAATTAATATCAAATGGACTTTAACTTTGGAGTAGTGTGGCACAACATTACATAATCTTTATTGGAAAGTGACTGGAACTAAATAATTTTGATGAAATGATATAATTCAAAATTAAGAAATTAGCTCACTTATTACATCATAAAGAACTATGTTTTTTTCATGGGCTATGTCAAGATTTTGTATCTTGTGAAGATTTTCTTTGTTATTATACTCCATGAGGGTTTGGTTGCAAGATTATATGAGGACAATAATATTCTAACAAATGGGGGTTGTATACTATAAGCAGGTACTTCTTTTTACAACCCAAGGGAGATAACATATGTTGGGAATTTTGACCAAGCAATGATGACAATTATGATGGAGCTCACAGATTGGGATTGCTACAACCAAATCCATAAATTAATAGTACAAAATACAATGATGTTAATCATGTCGGAGCTTGCGGATATGAATTGCAGCTCCAAATAGCATAAATTGTCATTATAAATCATATGCATATTGGATCAGCAGTAGCCTGCTGACCTGGACCTTAAATTAGCCAATTATAAGCGCCGCTGCAGCATTCAAGTGATACATGATTTGCCGCCGCGCCACCTTAAAAAATACACAAGCACCACCTGGCAAATATTGCAGGCGTCACTTTACTTTTACATCAAGCACTGAGGCGCTGGGTTTGATTCCCCATTATCTCAAATTTTAATATTTATCATATTAATAACCACTATGTCTGAAGTATGCCAGAGAAGTAGGAAATGATCCTGAAGTAACTAAATTATTCCATGTCAGCAAGGATCACCTGTGCTGGGTGAAGATGAAGATATTTTATTGGTTGACGTGCAATAAGCACCAAACCTAGATTAATAATTACCCAAATTAGGGGCGTGCTAGAATGTCCTAGAAGACATTGCTAGCACCCTAGGGGTTAACCTTTGAAGAAGGTATAAGAAGAAGTATCACTCAAAATAAAAAAATGCTTTAATCTTGACTTGTCTTTAAGATTTATCTTTAATCTGGTTGACCTTATCCTAATCCTTAAGTGCTTCTGCGCAATCAGAAGCCATTGACAGAAAATAACTATGGTTCCATTCAATCTTGGCTCTTCTGATACAATAATACTCATATTCTCACATATGACTGTATTCAAGCAAATGTCTTGTGCCTTATAATCTCAAATAATTGTGGTGCTGTAACGCAAAAAGCGCAACAACATGTTTGACTGCATGCATTGTTAAGGCTTTTTCCAATACCTAGATACTTCTGACTACTGGTTTTGACTTGGTAGTGATACTGTTATTGCAATAATGATCATTTTTATTATTTTACTTGTTATTGATATGGTCTATGTCTCCATTTGCAGAGCTCATTATATAAGGGGTTTAAGCCCTCTTTATAGGACTAGAATATGACACTTCTAACTCTTATTGTCAGGATTATCAATTTTCCTCCCCTCAAAACCCCAGTCAAGAGAAGGCTTCAAACCCTGGTCCTTATCACTTGCAGGCTGCTGACCCCAAGAACCAAAGGACCAACCACCTGAGGTTTACTGGGAGAAAGTCCCCTTGAGCTGAGGCTGCAAATGCCTTCAAGGACAAAGATCCCAGAAAAAATTAGAAAGTCACAGCGCCTGATAGAAGACATGACATATTGTCTAATGAAGGTGAATTAATTCATACCACTGGCTTCATGAGTTTGAAGTCTACCCATATGACCAATCAAGATTCAGCACCTGAGCAAAACGCAGACCTGAAGGTGGCCCCATGGCTACAGCTCAAGAACAGAAGGGTTGAGTGATTCTTTCTGAAGATAAAGCCAACGAGTAACGTCCCAGCAATAGTATTTTTGTCAATCTAAAACTGGGCTCCCTGGACACCCAACCTCATATTCCCTGGCCCTATGATGAGCCCCACATACAAAATGTAAAGTTTAGCAGTGGGGTACTATATAGACCCATGGACCCTGCGCTAAGACTTTATCATCATTTTTAAATAAAAGGTTATGAGATAATGGTTTCCACAATTACTGTCCTATTTTATCTTTGCTATTTACCAACTCAGTTCATATCCTTCCAGCTTGCCTGCCCCTCTTCTCACAGTTGGTTGTCTACCAGGAACCCCATATGGTCCCATCTACTTTACAGAGTACCCTTTAAAGCCTAAATACAAAGACTTCACTTTTGAAAAGATAATAGAGCAAGATTGCTTAGCCCAAAAAAGAGTTAACCAGATACAATAGACAAGGCCCTTGGCATGTAACTAAATGTCACAAGTGAAAAAGTCCTGATATCAATTAGCAAGGAAACCCCCCAATTTGAGATTCAAACCCAGCCCTCTGCAGGCCACCAGCCTGTGTCTTTTTGGGCTCAATTCATAAATAGATTTGACTTCAGAGAAACCTCCTAAAACCCACCAACGTAGCACCTTCTACGCTCAAACCCTGCCTCTTGGAGAATCCCCTTGGCCCAGACAATAATATCAACAACCAAAAAGGTTCCCACAATCTCCCAGGCTGAAGCCAATGAGACACCACCTGCATTACCCCAGGACTAAAGCCCGCAAAAAGATGACAAATTTATTGCCTCAAAAGGAGAATTTGATAATATTGCTCCAATCCAGCCAATGAGGACTCAAAATTTTTGGGCACCCCTGGAAATTTGCAAAACCTGGTAAGTGCTACCCCTTGGGCCACAAGAAATTGAAAAGTTTTCCCAAGTTTGATGAGCATACTTATAGTCTGGGGATGCCAGGAAGATGCTCATTGTCATTCTTACAATAAAGTGTTATGAACCTTTGGTTCACTCAGGTTATACCCTACCTTCTTTTAGCACTTTATCATTTTTCACTTTGATCTCCTGGGTTCTGTCCCTGCTTCACACCAAGCCCAAGAAGATGCAAATCAACTGACCAAATATTTTGTCCCCCAGGAGCTCCCTACAGCCCAGTCCATTTTACAGAGTATCATTCTAACCCAAATTATTTGGAATTTACCTTAGAGGAGATCCTAATTTACAACCCAGAAGCCTGTACCAGAGAAACAGAGCTTATTAGTTGTGAAGATACTTGGATCATCAAACAACCTTTACTATTTCACAACAAATATAACTAACTGCCTGTGTACTTGGTACCAATGGTCCCTCCTTTGACCCTGCAATCCAACCACCCTCAAGAATAGTTACCACTAGTGAGTCCACCTCCACCCAGATATTTAGAGTCATGTACATTACCATCACTGGCTTAATCAATTCTATGGTGCCTTCTAGCCGACCCTGAGCCATCCTAGGAAAATCACTATCCTACATTGTAAAGTTAGCCCCCATCCTGTGGTGGGCCCTTCCTTTGTCACAGTAAGTTTCATAATGCCAGGGATTATTTGGCCAAGTAAGAAAGCGCAGAAAGCCCAAAAAACTTTAAAAAAAGTGACTGATTTAACAGATTTGACTTAAACAGTTGATTGGAAATGGGTTACGGCTGCTCCAGTTTGACAGTCAAATCTGATCCCCCCGTAAGTTGACGTTGATAAATTAACGTAATTTAAGGGTCACCAGATATGAACTTGTTAATCAGTATGGTCATCAGAAATTGGTCACTCAAGGGCTCTTTGTAACCTGTACTAGATACTCACTTGACAATGTGGAAGGAATAGGAGCCCAGGATCCAGGCGGTATTGCTTAGTCAATTTTTGATATATATTGATTAAGTTTCACTGTTTCAACTCTTAAGAGTTGAGTCCTCCCAAAATTTACTCAATAAAAACCATATATTCCCTGGTCTAACTTTACTTTTGAAAATGCATCCTGTAGTTGGCCTTTTGCGCTACATACCCTACAATTTAATCCTTAGCCAGATTATTACTGGAAGATGGGGGCCTGCTGTTGGTACTTTGTTGTTGTTGCTGCCAAACGTTAATAAAATGCCTGTCAATCTTGGAGCTGCTCCTCCTACCGTCAAAGCTGAAACTCTTGTACTATCTCAATATCCTGAATTTTATGCTGAAGACACTTTTATTCTCTCACAGGCCATTTGTCTAGGGCTTTTCTGATTGGGGTTAATTATTTTACTTAACCCTAGAATCTCATTTGGAAATTTCACAAAACAGTATTAAAAGCTGTGTTGGTGGTTAATCATTAACTCTATGTGGATTTGGTGGGTGATTCCCCATCACATGGAGGCAGCTTCTTATTATCCTGTGATTCCTGTCACATCCTTCTGGGCCTGCAGGCTGCCTGCTTGCAAGTTCTCAGGAACCTGCCACAGAATAAATCCCTGAAACTGATCCCTGTCTATTTCAAAATGGATAAAATTCCCTGTCTGCATACCTGTCAGGGAGCCATCCTGTGTCATGTTCAGGGGAACTTGCAGACAGGCAGCCCACAGGCCCAGATGGAGGGCCTACCACAGGACAGGGGATAACTTTACAATAAAGGAGAACAATTTTCTGAGCAAGGCCCAAGTCCCACTGTTGGGTACTATGGAATCAACTGATCCAGTGAGTGTTATTTAGAGGATGCCAAATAACTGGATGGAGGTCAACTCATTGGCAATCAGAATTTCTTGTGAGCAGTAAGGCCGCAGGATCACAAGAGAAATCATAGGAACTAAAAAGATGGGCAGGTAGTTATATTTGTCCCAGAATATTAATGGTTGCTTGATTTGCCAAGTATCTTTACGTTCAATGAGTTCAGGTTCCCTGGTTCTGGCTTCAGAGTAATAAATTAGAGTTTTTTCTAAGGTGAACTCTGAATAGGGAGGATTGGGGGATATTCTGTGAAATTTACCTGGCTGTAAGGTGATATTGGGGGATAGTATTACTCAGACAGTACATCTGCGGGTTCTTGGGGTTGGCTGATGAAGAGAACAGAGCCAGAGAATTGATCTGTAAATAAAAAAGTGCTAAAATTAGGTATGGGATGACCTGAGAGAATCAGAGGCTTGTAACACTTTGTTGCAAAAATGTCAATGTGTAACTATCTGGCAGCCCCAAAGTATAAGTATGCACATCTGTTATGGGAAACCCTTTACAAAATTCTTTGGGCCAGGTGTTAGCATTTACCGGGGTTTAGAAATCCTCAGTGGCATCAGAAGTTGTTGGCATGCCATTGGCTGGATTCAGATAGAGAATTCTTTTTGAGGCATCAGATTTGTCATCATCTGGTGAGTCTTGTTTTTGGGGTAGTCATACAATGCTTCATTGGCAGAGGACCAGTTGGTCACAGAAATACTTTTAAAGTTGGTATCTTCATTAGCTAAACTAAAAGGATTTATGAGGGGGCAAGGATGGACCATGGATTGCGCCTCATAGGCTGGTTTTGGATGTTTCTTCAAAGTCAAATTTTCCCTTGATATGAGAAAAAAATGCAGGCAGTCAGGCAGCAGGGCCTGAAGGGAGTTGGGGTTCAAATCCCAGGAATTATATTTCACCTTGTGAACCAATAATAGATAACTGTCACTTGTTTCATCATCCCCTTCCTTCCTGGTAGTCCCTTTCTTCTCCCCTTTTTTCTTCAAATTTTGCTGGGTAGCTTGTTGGGCATTAGGAAAGTTGAACGTGGGTTCCAAGGTGCTCTTCTTGGGAGATAAACTATCCATTTGACATAGCATTGCTAATTTTTGTAGTGTAGGTGGTCTCCATGGATGTATTCAACCTTGTATTCATTTGTGCGTCCCTCCTGGATGGATGGGGGATTGGACTTAAATTTCTGGCAGGGAAGGGGAATCCCTTCCTTTCTAAATAACAAGGATTTATGGAAGACATTGTGAATTTTCCAGGTCAGTGAGAGATCTGATTTTTACACTACTTCACCTAATTGTTGGGTGATTTTGTAAGGTCTGCAGCAGCAGTGAGCTAGCTTTCTGCTGGGTACATGCAGGGAAATGTTCTGGAATCAAGATAGACTTTGTCTCTGACTTCAAGGGTTAGATGGGGATCCTCTTCTTATCTCCAAAGGCCTTGTACCTTTTGACAGCACAGCAAGGTTCTTCAGGCAATTCTCTTGGGTGCTTTATATCTGTTTAATCCAGGAACGTCCAGTGCTGTTTACTTCCTTAGTGCCAGTGTTGGGGTTCCAGGATGGGTCAAATCTGTAGTTAGCTTTGAACAGTGACATGTCAGTGGATGTGTGGTCTTTACTTTTACAGGCATAGTGGGACATGGATAACATGTATGCCCAGTTGTCATGGACTACATTGCCATAGCACCAAAATTATTGTTTGAGGATTTGGTTGACCTGTTCAGTTTGTCCGTTGGTTTGCAGATGATAGGAGGTTGACATGTAGCGTTTGATACCAAGAGCTTTATATGGGAACAGCTGGCATTTAAACTGTCTGCATGTTGACTTTCTTCATGTTGATTGTCAAAATTAATTTTATACCTAAGATGACACATTAGAAAAGTCTAGATAAAGTTTCCTGAACATTTACTTAATAAAAATTAAGCTTTAAAATACTTTTTATGGTAATATGATTATGTAAAATCTAAAAATAAAAAATAATTCAAAGCTATCTAAAAATATAACAAAAATCCACTTCAAAAATGATTTACTATGAAATTAACTGTTTTCACTATAAAATCTTTTTATTTACCATATAAAAAGTTTATAAATTATATTTCAAAAAAAGCTTTATAAAAATAAAGATATATTAAATAAAGAAACTAAAGATAAACACTTATTTTAAGAATAGTCGATATAATAGCAACCCAAAATTACATATACTTTAGTACTAAAACAGTTTTAAGCTAGATAACCCAGGCTCTAGCATAAAAATCTTTTATAAAAACTATTAATTATTTCTAACCTTTTAATTTAAAGTATCTTGCTAAAAAATATTATTAGTTTTTTAAATTAATATTGTATAATAAGATATCAGAAAGAGACAAAAATATTTATTATGAACTAAGTTGAAGGTTAGTTGCAAGACAGTACAGTGGCAGTCTTTCCTATCTGCTCCCCAAGCTCAAATAGCTTGTACTTATTCTTGACAGCTGTCTTTATCTGCTTTTTTGTAAATAATAGCCTTGAACTTTCTTCTCCTCTTTGTATCCCTTATTTCCATAACCTGAAGGCAGAAAAAAGTCTTCCCCTGTTCAGCTTTAAGGTGCTCAAAGAAGGTGTTGTATCTGAGATTCACATAAGGAGAACTTTAGATTTTATGTCAGTTTTTCAGGCACAATACTGTCTTCATTTTTTCCTTGAGAGCAGCTTGATAGCAATTCCAGCTTGGCTTTGCTGTTAGCTTTCCCCTGCAGCCAACCACCTTGCGCCTCATCCACTGTGGCTCATAGTAGTCAAAGAAGGGTTGGAAATCAGCTTCATAGCTCAAGGCATAAGGGTCAATACAGAGAAGCTCAAATTCTTGGCCAACATTATCAGGCTTAATAAATGCAAGAGCAACAAACTTCTGGGTCAGAAACTTGCATTTATCAGTTACATTTTGTTGTGTGAGAGAGCGGAGAAGAGTCTTGCCCTTAAGGTGTTTATTGATAGCCTGTCAGTAATGAAAGAAACACCCTTGGACCTTGCCATTGAAGGTTTTTACAAAGGCATTGTATTAGGCTGTCTCATAACCCATGAAAAAAAATTTGGGGCCAATGGCTCTATTGCATTTCTTCTCTTCAACAGCTAGGATGACTTCATTTTTATCAGTATCATCAGGATTGGCCCTTGTTGACAGACCAGGATTCTTTCCAGCCTCAGTGGGAACAGCTTTAAGCCCCTCTTGTAGAATCTTGAATGCTCTTAGGTATATCTCTTCTGAGGACCCAGGAATAAGAAAATATGCAAAATGGAGGACTTTATCATCAAGCTGGGCATGCACTACCCACACCTGATAGAATAACTTGGACATGTTGCAAATTTCCCATCACAGAGCCAAGTCTCAGTGGCATGCAGTTGCTCTAGATTTTTATAGGTGGCATAGCATATAATCATTTCTTTTTCACCAGGTCTGTCAGTTGAAGAAGTAAATGTCATTGTCTTGGGTCATCTGCAACTCAGGAGTAAGGACCAGGTCTTTTAGTTGGGTTGCAATTTTTCTAATTGGATTTAGCTCTTGGTATCTATCACAGATATACTTACAGTAGTTTTAAAAGCTATGGCAACAAACAAAAATACTTTAGATTTAAACAAAATGATTTCAGATTTGAACAAAATCCAACTCTCATGTTAAAATATACACTCTGTTAACAGGGTTTATTGGCGTTAATGGGCAAAATGAGTCAACACAGCAACAAAGGGCTCACACGCAAAGCGAAACCATTCAAAATACAATCCAAAATACATTGATTCACAAACAAAATGGTGTGAGTTGACTTTTGGTGTACATATGCTTACTATATAATTTGGTGACAAAATACACCCAAGCAAGGTGAGTCAAAACTCAATCCACAAACAAAATACAATACAGTAGTTTTAAAAGCTATGGCAACAACCAAAATGAACTCAGATTTAAACAAAATCATTTCAGATTTAAACAAAATCCAAGTCGCGCGAGATTCAGGATTCAAATAATTTAAATAGTGTCAGTTAATAAATGAAATGTCAAACCAAAAACAAAATTTCACTTGCCCATTATACAAAATTATATCAAACATCAAGGGGTTAGTTCAAATCACAAACAAAATGAACTGACACAACAAGTGAAATGGATGGATGCTATTCCGGAGTATATTATAATCCAATCAGGATTCATATGAGACACCAACAGAAGGACCAAAATGAAACAAAATCTGAGTACTCTAGAAGCGAGATTCCACAAGCACAAAACAAAATGAACTCACACAAGATGTGTAGTATGAGCAGCCTAAAATAGAAAAATAACAGTTTAACAGCCAATCAACAGCTATCCAATTTAGAAACAGAGGCATTTTATTCATTTTCATGGCTCCAGAAATGTATGGAATGGTTTTGAGAACCTTCCAAATATGGAATGGTGATTACAATAAAAATAAATCATTAATTTTTAAAATTTCTACTTTTAGTGATTTTATCCTAGGTTTTAGTTCAAGATGGCTTTCAACAGCAACATTTTCAACCGCGCCAGCAGCCAAGCCAGCAGCAGTCAAGCCAGCTTCAATGGAGGCAAGGCTCAGAACGTGGAGGCACCCGTTTATACCCAAGCCTTTGGGGCGGGTAACAAGGAAGCTGACCTGTTACTGTCCCCCGATCCATATGGCTTTGACTTGTTTGAGAGTCACTTTGCGTCTAGTGCTGCCCCTGCTCCCACACCCACCCCTGCACAAGCTGCCCACCAACCAACCAATCAGGATGGCAACCTCAATTTGGAACAACTTCCTGCCATTGCCTAACCTGCCCCTTCCTCAGCCAATCAGGCTTCAGCTCCCCCCGCCCAGCGCCCCAAGCGACAAATAATCACCGCCCAAATTTTTCAGGAAATTTTGGCTCTCAACCTGCAGGGTCTGTCCTGGGATCAGATCGCTGACCAATTGCAATTTACCCAAGCTACTGTCATGCGGGAATTTAACAGCATGATGAACAGAGGGAATTGGATTGGGGCAGCCAAGAAGCCCAAGAGTCCCAGATAACTGAGGCATACCTGATCATGCTCGACCTCCTCCAGCGGGACCCCAAGCTTCCCTTGACCCAGGTCCGGAAGCAACTTGCTCACCATGGCATTTGGGTGTCTGAGCGCTTGGTGCAGCTCTGGATGCACGGAAAAGTGGCTTCAATTAGGGTTCTTACAAATTTTGCTGGCGACCAATGGAATGGCGTTGAGGATTCCCCATATGACAACACAATTGAATCAACCCTGGTCTGTTGCTTGACTAGTCTGTCAGATGATGTCATTTTCATCTCCTACTACAAGCTATTGTTAGCTTTTGATGACTTTGGTGAGCAAGGAAGAGCCGCCACTCAAAAAGGAAGGAAGAAGGTCAAGAAGGGAACATTTATTGGTGCATTTCTGGCTGTGTCAGCCAAGGGTTTTGTCTATTATTAGACAAACCCTGATTTCATCAATGGGTACTTGTACGGCCACATCCTCGGTGGATTGATTGACTCCTGGAATGGCTCAAATTCCAAATACCGGGTTTTCTTGAGCCACTAGATGGAGGGAAGCTCCACTGCCCTTGAGGCCATCCAGGGACGCAGGCACCAGGCCTCAGTCTACCTTGCTGGCCATGCCAACGTCCATCTGGGAGATGTTGTCTTCTTTAACATGGGATCCACATTACAGGAGCGCCGCCCTCAGGCTTTCAACGACCTCTACCTTGGGGTCCTTAATCACAATTTTCTCTTTTTAGTCGCCAAATGGTGGCTGACTTGTTTGCGCAAATGGTTTTCCATGTGAACATGGGCAGCCAATCACATAAGGATAAGCGCCTTCCACCTCGGGCCACTGCCACCTACCAGCCCATCCAGCCAATGACTGATGAGGAGTAAAATGAGCGGTATATGGTGGCCATCACGCAAAATCCTCCTGCCTCCACCCCCACCACCAACACCCCTAACCCGCAAGCCCAACCCACCCAACCCCAGACCCCCCAGGCCAGCACTGCCTCTACGTCTTTCTTCCCGCGTTATTCTGCCTCCTAGGCATCACTCTCCCCTGCCTCAATAAACCCCCTGTCACCAAACATTTTATATTTATATTATCTATATTTTGAATTTCAATTGTTCATGTTCTCTTTATTTATAGTTGGTTTTATTCTTTATGTTCAGCTTATTTCTATAAAATCATATATTTACTATGGTGTGTATCTAGATCCAGAACACAGTTATTTTTAGCACCAAACCATAGCCCCTTGTGAAAACATTAACAACAATTTGGTGATCAGCTAAAATTGAATTAGAAAATTATAGTGTTAACTGTTTTTAGATAAAGTTGTTACTGATCCAAATTCAAAACCTTAATGATAAACTTTAAGCCAATCAGGAGCCAAGTGATAAAGTGATTGTTGTGACATAAAGGGTCATTCAATAATTATTTGATGCATGTGTGCTAATGAATATGATTGTCTGGATGTTTTGCCATTGTAGGCCATTGCTACTGTGGCAAGTTGTTGGTGGACTAGTGTTAACTCAGCGGCTGATTGGGCACTAGTCCACCAGCAACTTGCCACAGCGGCAATGGCGTACAATGGCAAAACATCCAGCCAATCATATTCATTAGCGCACATGCATCAAATAATTATTGAATGACCCTTTATGTCACAACAATCACTTTATCACTTGGCTCCTGATTGGCTTAAAGTTTATCATTAAGGTTTTGAATTTGGATCAGTAACAACTTTATCTAAAAACAGTTAACACTATAATTTTCTAATTCAATTTTAGCTGATCACCAAATTGTTGTTAATGTTTTCACAAGGGGCTGTGTCAAGCGCCAAAAATAATATGGTAACCAGAGAAACAATGCCACACAAAGCAAACAACACATATTGAGATGTTTGTAAAACATATACAAAATGGGTAAAAAGATGGGATAATGTAGTAAATGGGAAAACAAAAAGGAATAAACAAAGAGGCAATTGTATCAAAATAACATATAGTTTATTGGGGTGAAAGCTATAAAAACATATGAAAAGGTTAGTAAAAAATAAATGAGCAAATTGGAAAAACTTCTAAAAGACCTTGACTTGGCAATTGCCAAAATCAAAGAAATTGACTGCAAGGTCAAGGAAAAGGTGAGGTCTGCCGTCCTTGAAGGGGACAAAATCAAAAAGGTGTCCGCCAAGTCACTCATGACCAAAATACCGGACACACCTGAGAAGACAATAGAGCACCTACTCAACATCCAGAAGACAGTTGTGGATGGCTTACAATTCAAGTCCAACGCCTTTTCTGCGCCGTCTGTCTGGACGGACAACCCTGAGATGTATGCACATCTCAAACCCGCCAAGAGGGCCCGCAAGGAGGACACTGAGACGCCCGCACAGCTGCTTGCGCCAAGGATGGCAAAGCCTGCCAAAGCCGCCGGCAAAGAAGAAACCCAAGAAGGTAACCTAAGAAAATAAATTTAATAAAAATTCATAAATACTTACCTTTTTTTAGAAGATGTTGGTAGCAAACTCCACCGGGTCCTGGTTCCTTTTGTCCCCCCACCTTCTACTCAAATTTTGCCACTCACGTGGCAAAGCAGCTTTTCCTGTTCCCCCCTGTCTTGCAGGAGCTCAAAGATAGGATTCACGGTGCATTCCCAATGTCCAGGGAGGCATTGGCTGGGCTAACGCATGAAGAGAGGGCATCCAAGTGGGCAGTTACTGCCTACAAGGATGCTCAACTGGTCTGCCTGGACCTGGTGTCCCTCAGTGGAGTTTACTGTGTAAACTCCATTGAGCTTGTTTGGGACGTCCTGGTGACGCTCCCATTCAAGAATATACCAGAGATGGGCCAGGCCCATGCGGCTACTTGCTTCTGCTTCCCGGTGGAGCACACCCTGTCCTACTTGCTGGAGAACTTTGGGCGTGCGGTAGAAAAACTGGCTGTTGTGGATGCAACAGCCGTGAAGAAGACTAAAATCCTCCTGGCGGACTTTGGGCTGGCCTGGAGTGCCAACAAGACGGGGGTCCCAGAAGCTATGGATCTTACCTTTGGAAAAACCAAGCACAAGAAGAAGATCAGCGCGGTCTACAATAAGATGTGTGAGTTCACGGAAGCCTTTGCGGGGCAAAGGCTTCACTTGGTGGTTTACCTGGGGTTCCTGTTTTACTTCAGAATAAGCGCCAGCGTGGAGGACCTGGACGGAGTCCTTCTGGGGATCAACAAGGCCCAACTTGCTCTCAACGGGAAGAAGGTCCCCCACGGATATGACTCAGTTGACCATGTTATCCAGGATGCCCTGGTCCTGGCTGAAATCTACGGGTTTGCGGCCCCACCTGAGAAGCTGCTGCTTCACTCACACCTCATCATCCTCCCTTTCACCAGCAGGCGGGAGTATTTTAACCAGGGTGTATCCACTGTCCACGGTGTGGCGGTGGAGGTTGTGTGCCACCTCCATTGTGGGGTGGGTACATACCGCCAAACCCATTATAGGCGCTCCTAAAATATTCTCTATACCAATAAATATATTTACCCTTTAGATTATTTTTATTATAATTAATAATTTTATAAAATAATATTTTAGCAAACATTACTTACAAAATAAATTCCAGGGAAGGTTTTAATAAAAGCATATAATATATGTCAATAAAATCTACTTCTAATTTTTATGATTTACATTTATTTTATTTAGTTTGCTTTTTATATTTATTTGCCAAAAATAATATTGATGTGTTTGCTTAATCCATTATCAAGCGTTTGGGATACCCTTGGATGCAATAATAAAAATGATTATGAATAAATAAATTACTAACCTTCATTGATGGTGCTGCTGAATGTGATTGCGGGCTTGGAAACATCTAAATATAAAATGTTAGTTAATGAATCTTGATTAGTAAATTAGAGCATATATAAAAAAAGTGGGATAAGCTAAGCCTTTAATTGATTGGCTGATTTGCAAGGCACGCGGGGATAAACAAATCAGCGTGGTCATAGAATTTGGCCACAGTCTCAGCTGGGAGGGTATGGATCCCAGCCTGCAGCAAATCAAAAAGGTCCTCTGTCCCAGTTGGGGTTCCTTGCTTGACGACTTGCTTGAGCCACCTAAAGACTTCCTTGATGGGATTTAGGAAGGGCAAATAGGCGGGGAGAAAGATAAGGCGCATATTTGCCGTGGCCAATTGCTGGGGGCCCACTGCAATGCTTGTGTCAATTGATGGAAATTCTTCAAGAATATCTGCCACCTTGTGGAGACCAACATTGTCCAGCACAATTACATTGGTGAAGCCCGGGCTTGTGCGCCTCAGGTGCTCCTGGACCAATCAGAGGAATGACAGGAAGGTCTGGCTATTGTGAGATCCCAATATCATTTGGTAGAGCTCAACCCCCTTTGGACCAAGGAGAGCCACCATTGAATAGGCTGTGGCGCGGACTGCAGCACGCCAAGCCATCCCGTCATTGGAGCCTCTGGGGACATACCCATACTCATTGCGCATTGACAAGGCAAATGCTGATTTGTCAATGTAGTAAAATTTGACCGTCCCCTTGGCTTTTAGGGCAGTATACGCCTCTGCGTATTTTCTCCGGGTCTCAATATTGGCTGGGCTGTTCCAATTGTATGGGGATACCCCGAGTTTATTCCAGGAAAATTGCATTTCCTTGACCAAATGATAATAGAAGGAAATTGAAGCCTCAACCCCAAAAGTAGACTTGACCATGGCCTGTATATTTGCCAGTTCAAGATGGCAATCTCGGGTTATCTATTGGCGGATTGCCCATTTGTGCTCCTTGGTGAGCATGGTGGAAACATGCATGGATTTCTCTGTGGCAAGGACTCAACCCGTGTTGAGGAACTTGTTGAAGGTCTTTGAGGTGTACTTGGGATCCACCCCAACAATGGCTGCAGCCGCCTTGTAATTGCCTGATTCACGCATTAGATTAAGCAGGATGATGTGTTTGGTGTTGGGGATGCGCTTCTGAGCGGGCTTTTTAGCGGTGGGGATTGACTTATCAGCATTGGGCAAGGCACAGAGCATAGGCACCTTGTTGTAGAAGGCTGCAACTTTCTTGCGCACCAGTTGTCCCTCATCAGTTTGAAAGAACTCAGGCTTCTCGTTGTCCTCCTGATTGCCATTGCTTATGTATGGCTCATAGCTAGTATCAAGTACAGGCTTCACCTTTTCCAGCATGGCTGACGGGACCGACTCTTGCCGGTACACAGCGTCAAACACATACAAAGTAAGTTCTACCTCCTTGTTTCTAACCATTTTGGTAGTGGTGACCTTGGTTGGCTTCCAGGTCAGCTTTGGGACCTGAGGGTTTATGCTCCGCACCCTAGCAGCTTGTGCTCCTTGAACCGACTGTGTCAGTGCAGCGTCACTATGGAACTCTCCTCTCCTGTCTCCTCCTTGAGTAGGCACTTGTGTTGTACTAAGTCTATTCTTTGACCCGCGGGGGCAACCGCGACCGCGGCGCACAACGGGTGCATTGGTACTCTGGTGTTGTGTTCCTTTCATTTTAAAATTTAATAAAATACTAAATAAATTTTAATTAAGTTACTTTCTAATTTTAAATTTTGCTTTTATCTGAATATGGATATTTAATTAGAGGTTTTCCCACCCAATATCCCAATTATAGATTTTTTATTTCTTAATTAGTTGTTTCTGGTTTACAACGCCCATTTTTGAATACCCAAAATAATTCCCATCCTTTTTCCCGGATTTTATGCCAAATATAAGCACCCAACACAATATTTTTAAAATTTATGTTTCAGATCTTGTGTCTTATTTTAGATGCCTTGGTATCATTCTTGATTACAATCTATTGCAAAAACTGCGTGAGTGATTTTGTTTGTGGTTTGAGTTCCTATTGTGTTTTGTTTTTGGATTGAGTTTTGATGCACCATGTGTGGGTGTATTTTGTCACTGATTCACATAGTAAACATATGTACACCAAAAGCCAGCTCACACCATTTTGTTTGTGAATTCATGTATTTGGATTTCATTTTGAATGGTTTCACTTTGTGCGTGAGTACTTTGTTGCTGTGTTGACCCATTTTGCCTATTAGCGCCAAAAATCCCTGTTAACAGAGTGTATATTTTAACCTGCTAGTTGGATTTTGTTTAAATCTGAGTTCATTTTGGTTGTTGCCATAGCTTTTAAAACTACTGTATCTGTGTGGCAAGGCTTGGCATCTCAGGTTCTGCTGTTTGGTTGGCTACTTCATGGTTATTTTTGGGGTTTTCAGGAACAGTTTTTTGGCTTTTTGATGGTCCATCTTGGCTTGGCTGGTCATTCATCTTGGCAGGTTTGGCTTCTGGGGTTTTGGGGTTTTTTCCGATTTGATCACCATTTTTGGACTGGCTTACAGGCTCTCTTGAGCCCAAAGAACTTGATTAAAAAAGGGGTCCCCAATTGGGGACCCAAAATTACTTAATGGAGGGTGGGCTTGATCTGGGTTTACTGGGCAGCTAAAAATAGCCTTCCCAGGCCAAGCCAAACCCACCAAGGCTTGGGTGTAGCTTTTGGCGCCCAAAGCAGGCCCCTCAGCTACCACCAGGGCAGAAATGGCTCCCGCACCTGGATTTGCTTTGAAAAGCAAAAATCCAGGTGCGGGCAAATCTCCCCCGCCTGCTAGCCCCGTCTGGTGGCTAGGAGCGGGTTTGATTCCCGCCCGGGGCCTCAAAACTGTTACTTTTGTAACACTATCCCCTTCTAAACCGGACTTGGCTTTATTCTTCTCCCAATATTGGCAGACGGCATCAGCTGCGTTGATAAGGTTATCAGCTGGTTCCCAGGTGCTTTCCTTGGGCAGGTATCCTAGCCATTTGACATAGTATTGTGGCTTATGGTAGTGGGTGTGGTTGCCGTGTATATACTCTACTTCATGTTCAAGGGATCTCACTACCAGGATGGGAAGAGGGGCAGTCTTCAGTTTCTGGTGGGGTAGGGATGTTCCGTCCTTTTTGAACAGCAAGGATTGATGGAATACATCATGTATTTTCCAGGTGTCAGGTAACTTCAGACAGTAAGCTACTTTGCCTACTTGGCCCGTGATCTGGTAGGGGCCGCTTCTTTGATGAGCTAGCTTCTGGCATGGGACGTTTAGGGGTATATTCCTTGAGTCTAGATAGACCTCATCCCCAATCTCTAGTGGCTTTCCAGGGGTGCACTTTCTGTCAGCAAAGACTTTGTAAGTCTGTACTGTGTGGGTTAGGTTTTGGGAGCAGGTCATCTGGGTTTTGTGGATGTGTTCCATCCAGGTTCTACCTGCTTTGTTAGACTCCTGGTTTCCAATCTTGGGGTCCCAAGTGGGGTCAAATCCGTAATTAGCTTTGAAGGGGGACATACCAGTGGACGCGTGATCTTAGCTATTGTAAGTGTATTGGGCTGTGGATAATAGATCTGCCCAGTTGTCTTGATCATTGTTTGTGTAGCATCAGAGGTACTGTTCCAAAATCTGATTTACCCATTTGGTTTGGTTGTTGGTCTGGGGGTGGTAGGAAGTGGACACGTATATTTGATTCCTAGGTCTTTCATCACTTGCGCCCAATAATGAGATGTGAACTGTGGTCCTCGGTCTGTCACTATATCCTCTGGGGTTTTGTGTTGGGTGAGTATTTGGTCATGAAAGTGTTGGACAGTTTCAGCAGCAGTGCAATGGGTAGTTGTGGAGACGAAGTAGGCCATTTTGGTGAAACGGTCAACCATCACCAGAATTGTGTTGTAGTCTTTGGAGGGTGGGAGTTCAACTATGTAATCCATAGATACCAATTTCCAGGGGCCTGAAGGGATGTCTAGGGGGCAGAGGAGGCCTTCTGGCTTAGAGCGTCTTGTTTTGGCACCCCCGCATGTTTCACAGCCCTCAATGGAGTTGATAACATCTGTGTCTATCTTGGGCCACAAGTAATTTCTTTTGATGCTTTGAAGGGTTTTGTGGCGGCCTGGGTGGCCGGCTAGTTCCAAGTCGTGATAGTCCTTTAATACAGAAATCCGAGGTAATCCTTCTGGTACATAGATTCTTCCTCAGAACAGTAGAGTGGTTCCTTTTAGTAAGTAGCCTCTTTTGTACAGGGGGCTGTCTAGTTGTGTTGAGAGTTCTGAGACCATAGTTTTGGCAACAGGGTTCTTTGCCTGGGCTTCTAATACGTCCAATTTCTTAGCAACAATTTTCAGGTAGTTTAGCTGTATTCTTCCACTGGTTGTATCCAACAGGGTATAGGTGTTGTGATTTCTCAACTTGGTGGAGGATGGGATCAGGTTGGCTCTTCTACTTAGGGCATCTGGGACAATGTTTACTTTGCTGGGTTTATAGTCAATTTCTAGCACATAGTCTGCCAGTTCTAGGGCCTATCTTGCTTGTTGTTGGTTAAGCTGACGTGGTTTGAAGAAGTAAACCAAGTTTTTGTGATCTGTTAGGACCTTTACTGGGTGCTCAGCGCCGCATAGGTATCTGCGCCAGTGCTTCAGGGTCTTCATTATAGCTAGCATTTCTTTATTGTATATAGGATAATTTCCTTCAGCAGGGATCATCTTTTTGGAGTAATATGCTACAGGATGTAGCATACCATCCCCTCCTTCCTGAAGAAGCACCCCTCCCAGGGCAAAGTCGGAAGGGTTGGTTTCCAGGATGAACAGCTTTGTGTGTTTGGGCATGGCTAACACAGGTACCAAGGTGAAAGCTAACTTCAGTGCTTCAAAGGCAACAACACGGTTGGGGGTCCACTCAAACTGGACTTTGTCTGAGCAAAGGCGGGTCAGGGGCAGAGTAATCTGAGAAAAATTTTGATGAAATCTCTACAGTAGTTTGCTAGCCCCAGGAAACTCCTAACATCTTTCTGGCAGGTGGGGGTGGGCCAAGCTATGACCGCATCCACTTTATAATGGGCCATGACAAGTCCACCAGTTTGTACTATGTAGCCCAAGAATTCTACCTCAGGTTGAAAGAACTCACACTTCTTGAGTTTGACGTGAAGGTTAGCTGCTGCTAGTTTCCCCAAGATGAGGTCCAGGTGGTGGGGGTGGTCTTCATGTGTTTTGCTATACATCAGAATGTCGTCAAGATATGCCACACAGAATTGGTCCAGGTATTCTCCAAGGACCAAGTTAATCATCCTCTGGAAAGAACTAGGGGCGTTGCATAGCCCAAAAGGCATGAACAGGTATTCATAGAGTCCATATCAAGTTTTGAAAGATGTTTTATATTCATCACCTTCTTTGATTTGGATTTGGATAAAAGCGTCTCAGAGGTCAATCTTAGAGTATACTTGTGCTCCAGTCAAGACATCACATAAGTCATTGGCATTAGGTATGGGGTATTAGTTTTTTACTGTGATTTTGTTCAGCTTCTGGAGTTTACACAAGGTCTCATTCCCCATTTTTCTTCCCAACAAATAGTAGGGGGGAAGAGCATGGGGCCTTTGAGACTTGGATAAATCCTTTCTTGGTCATGTCTTCAATGTACACTTTCAAGGTCACCTGTTCTTTGTGGTTGCAACTATAGATGGGGCTATGGCTGGGTTGTGTATCAGGGAGTAAGTCAATGGTGTGGTTGTAGATAGAGTGTTCAGGTAGTTGAGTTGCAGCCTCTTTGCTGAAGACACTGGCCCATTTCTCAAGGGCTGAGGGCAGCTTCCCTGAGCAAGGATCCAATTGCAAGGTCATGAGTTTGGTGGGGGTGCTATGTGTGGGCTCAGCTGAATGGGTACAGTGTCGGGGTTTGGTCCCTTTCCCAGGGCTACAGTTTGGTCATGATAGTTTAGGATTGCACCATGCTTGTAAGCCCAGGAGTCTCCAAGTATCAATGGGTGTGGTAATCCTTTCAACAAGATAACAGACGAGGGGTAGGTGTTTTGCCCAATCTTCAGCTCAAGGTGTTGGTTACATTCTTGGCCAATGTCAGTTGAACCGTTTCCCATAGTGACTTGGAATTGAGTATCTGAGGGGGTGAGTTCCAGCTTGGACGCTAATGTGGGGTCAATGAAACTTTTGTCAGCCCCTGTGTCTAAGAAAGCCTTTTTGTGAAATACTTTATCTCCCACTTCTAGGGTCACAATGATATACTTATATGACTGAGAGGTAGTGTTTAATTGGGTAAGGGAGCCTGAAGTTTGGTTTCTTCTGGGACAGGCCCTGGTCTGGTGTCCTGCTTCATGGCAGTGAAAACACAACCCGTCTCTGTAATGTTGTTGCAACTCCTTGGGTGTCATGGCTGATCTGGCCGCAGTGGGGCTTCTGGCCATCAGGGGTCCATGAGGTGCGGCGCTGTGGGTTGCTTGGTTTAAGCTTAGTCCTCGGCAGAGCACAATCAGTTCTTCTAATCCAATTGTGGGGGGTAGTGCTTGAGGAGGTTCTTTAACCCTGGGTTCACGCCTTTTCTGAATAAGATAGCAGCCAATTTGTTGTCCAGCATAGCACAGGTCTGTAGTTTGGTGAACTCTTCTACATAGGTCTGAAGTGGGCGGCTGTTTTGCTTGAATTCTAGCAGGGTCATGAAGGCAAAGTGACAGGTATTCTGGTCCTTTCCTGTGGCCTTTAGTTCAGCCTCAAATCAAGCATAGTCTAAGCAAAACTCTATGACGTTGGCGGTGGCTTTGCCAAACCAGTCTAGGGTGTCACCTGTTAGCATGGATGCTACTCCCAAGACTTTGACTGTGCTGTTGGGATAGGCAGCGGCATTGGCTAGGAAGTGCAGTCGTAGCACCGGCATGGCTTTTCTAGATTTCTCTAGACTGAGCTTGCCCATCTGGGGCATAGTCACATTGGAGGTGGTTTGGTTCACAATGACGTTCTCTACTTGGGAGAAGGCCGCTGTGGTCAGGTCTTTGCTCTCTGGAGCATCCTTAGAATCATCCAAAGTCCAGGTTGTTCTCTTTCACATGGGGGAGATTTTTTATGATAGCCAAGAATAACAGTAATAAGTGATAATCATAAAAACAAACATAAAAGTAGCCCCAAGTGTTAATAACATCTTGGGGCCCAGGTTATCAAGTTTGGGGTGGATTGTCATAATGTCAGGATACCAAGAGTACCGTGGAGCTCCAGCAGGTGAGGGAGGAGTCAAAGCAGGTACTGGCATGGCCCACCAGATGATAGGACCTAACTTTACCAGGTAGGAAAGGGCCTTATCAGCCACAGCCCAAGGTCCAGCCGCTGGCAAGGCAGAGTCAATCAATCCCATGAGCACAAGATAAAGCACTCCCAGGAATTTACTACTCTGGTCAGTGGCGTCAGAAGTGGGGGGTAGAGATGGTTGGTTTGGGTATTGGGAGTGGTTCCATGGGGACCAAGTTGGTGGCAGGATTGTTGTACTTCCCGTTGAAGATCAAAGGGTAGATGATGATTGTTTTGCTGTCACGGACAATTTGGTAGGGTTCCTTGGGAGTGTTTGGGCGGGTGTATCACTGCAAGTCTTCCAATGTCCAGGGTTTGTGGTCAGGATTGGCAGGATATTTGGTGAAATGCACAGGGCCAAAGGGAGCGCTAGGTGGGCGGTAGTAGTCAAAGGCTTCAGTTTTATCAACTGGAGTCTGACTATCTATCCCAGTAGATGGGTACTGAGGCTTGGGTGTATGCAGATGGAAGAGTATCAAAAATAGGTATGGAAGAAGATTGGTGAACCAAAGGTTCATAACAACTTTATTTGGTAAGGATGATGATACAGAACTTTTTCAAGTGCTTCTGATTTATATACTGTCGTAACTGTGCTGTTTTAGCAGAGTTACAAGGGGGAAAATATTTAGAGGATAGATAATAATCTTTATTGTGAGATAGTGATTATATAACTATTGTGAATCAATGGATAGCAAGAACATGATTGGTGATCACACGGCTGGATGGAAGAGGGGGTGGCTTGATCCTGCTAATGAGTCAAGCGCCAAATTGAGGTATCCACTGTGAGAGATCATCATTTGTTCATGTTGATTGATTTGGTAATCCAAGTTGACTTCCTATTCTGGCATTGAGTGACCAGGTAATCGGATTGCGGGTCACAAACCCGCTTGGTTGGAACCTTGCTGGTGGGTTGAGCCTGCGGTTTGGACACCCCCGGCTGAAAGTCGGCCTCCTCAGGAGGCAGGTTGTCAGGGAGGTTGTCAGGAGCCTGGGCGCCATATTGAACCAGTTGTTGTTTGGTGGTAGGCAGGGCAGTTTTTTGTTGTTTCTGTCTCGCTTTGCAAGGTCGTAGGCGGTCATGGTGTAATGTCTTGTCTTGCTTGCTTGCGTTTCCCGAGCCCTTGTATGAGGTAAGTATTATTGTCATTTACCTTTAGGATAATTGCTGGCCCTACTTTTTTGGGTTGTAGTTTGCTTTTGTCAACATTCATGACCCAGACTTTGTCCCTGACTTCATGTCTCTGGCGGATGGGTACAAAGGTTTTTTGCAAGCGTTCCTTTTCTTTGGCTGCTTGTTTGCTGTTGGCCTCTATTACTTGAGGATCAGAGCAAGGGGGACTTGACTTGGAATTTCCTGTTTGGGTCCTGTCAATGCTTGAATAATATTAGGCTGTGTGCCGTATACCAGTTCAAACGGGCTTTTCCCAGTAGATCTGTTCACTTGGGTTCAGCACACAAGTAATGCAGTTGGTAGCTGCTTATACCAGTCTTCGGGTCTCCCGGCGGTGAGTTTGGCTAGGGCTTGCACAAGGCTACCATTAAGCCACTCTATGTGTCCATTGGCCTGTGGATGGTATGGTGTTGTGACAGTGTGTTTGACCCCATTTTTGGTGAGGTACATGTTGGTGTTTTTGGAGCTCAATTCTTTGCCCCCATTGGCTATCAGGAGTTCTGGCTTTCCAAACCTACTGATTATTTCTTTGCCAATGAATTGTCGGACGTTGTTACCGGTGTGTGTTTTCACCGCTTGGGCTACTGGCCTCCTTGTCGCAAAATTGATGGCTGTGATGATGTATTTTTTGTCATTGTGTTTTCCTGGCATGGGGCCCACAATGTCCAGAGCCCATACCTTGAACAGTAGTTGGGTTTGAATGGGGAGTACAGATTTAGGCGGGGTTTTGCTTTTGGCAAACTTTTTGCAGACCTTGCGCTGTTCTAGCACTTCCTGGACATTGCGGTATAAGGTTGGCCACCAGGCTTTATGTTTTAGGAATTCATATAGATTTTGGCTCTTAGTATGTCCAAGATCTCTGTGGTAGCAAAGAATGGTATCAACTTGTTGATGTGTGGGAATGTAGGGAATGGTTGTGCCATCCGACATCTTTCTGTGAAGAGTCCCGTATACGTCAGCAAAGAGGTGCTCATTCTTGACTGTTTCTTTGGTGATATTGGTTGTGCCTGCGGGGAACCCTTTGTCTTTTGTATGGAGCACTAGGAGAGGCCAGTCTGGGTTGAGCTCATTTTCACCCCTAGAAGCGCAGACATACAGGCGGGACAGGGCGTCTGCCATGGAGAGTTTGGCCCCGGGCTTATATTGGATGAGCATGTTAAACCTTTCTAGAATTTCCATCCACCGCGCTTGGCGGCATGACAGGTTTGCCTGTGTCTTGAAATAGATGAGCAACTTATGATCGGTTAGTGCTGTGAATTCTTCCTGCCGCTCCAGGTAACAGCACCATTTGACTAGGCAGTGTACAATGACCAGTAGTTCTTTGTCGTGAATAGGGTATCAACACTTGCCATCTGTCAGCTTGCGCAACTCTTAGGCTACGGGCAGGAAATCACCATCACTATTCTTAATTTGCAGTACTCCCCCAATGGATGCATCTGAAGCGTCAGTTTCCATCTGATATTCTCCATCTCTTTTGGGGTATTGTAAGATGGGCGCTGACTTGAGCTTTTCCTTGAGACGTCTGAAACAGAGGTCATGTTGGGGGGTCCATACAAACTTGGACTTGGCGCCTGTTATGGCAGACAAGGGGGCGGTCAAGACGCTTCAGTCAGGTATGAAGCGTCATACGTAGGCCACCATTCCCAAGAAAGTGTGTAGTTCTGACTTGTCCTTGGGAGGTGGCATTTTTCAGATGGCTTGTATCTTCTGACTGTTGGGTTTGATGCTGTCCTTTGAGACTATGTGTCCCAAGAAGGGTAGTTGCTCTCGGAAGAACTGGCATTTAGAGGGCTTGGCCAGCAGTTTGTGTTGTGCCAGGGTTGCAAAGACTTCCTCCAGGTCCTTGTGATGCTGTTCCACCAAGGAGCTGTAGACAATGATATTGTCCAGGTACACAAGGGTGTGTTTGCCTATGTGTGGTGCAAACACTTTGTTCATGAAGGTTACAAAGGTGAACAGGGCATTGGTCATGCCAAAGTTGAGTACCACGCATTCATAGGAGCCGTACTTAGTGCAAAAGGCTATCTTGGGGATGTCTTCCTCCTTGATACAAATCTGATTGTAACCTGCAGTTAGGTCAATCTTGGAGAAGACAGAGGCTCCTCCCAAGGCGTCAAAGAGATTGTCAATTAGTGGTAAGGGGTAACAATTCTTGATGGTGACTTTGTTCAAGGCGCGGTAGTCTGTGACCAGGCGTAAGGTGCCATCCTTCTTGGCCACAAAGAATACGGCGGCCCCAAAGGGAGACTGTGAGGGGCGGATAAGTCCTTTTTCCAGTGCTTCCTTGAGATAGGTGTGCAGGGTGTTGTCCTTGTTTGGGGTCAGCCTGTAAATAAGGCGTGCCTTGGGTACGGCCCCTTTGAGTTGGATAGAGTGTTGGATGTGCTTCTCAGGGGGTAACCCAGGTAACACTTCCTTAAAGATTTCTGGGTGACAGGCCACAATGTCGCAATCTTGAGGCGTGGAGGTGTCCTGGTGGTCCTTGAAGTGTATGATTTCATACTGACAGGAGTCCCAGTCAATAGCTTTCAGGTTTTCTTTCTCATCCAAAGTCTCTATGATGTGTACAAAGATGTGGTCTTGTAGGAGTTGGTCTACAGAGTCTGGGTAGATTTGGTGATTGACACCTTTGCGCTTGATGGTCAGCACTGAGGTTGCCCAGTCCACATGAGGGTTGTTTCTCCATAACCAGTCTAGTCCCAGTACAATGTCAAACTTAGGGAACTCAATGACGGGACTTTGGATGGTGGAGTGAAGGTTCTCAAGCATGACAGAGAAGGGGGCAGTTTCCTTTGTCACAGCAATGTGATGTTTATCCGCCAGGACCACATTTTTAATCTGCAAAGGATTAGTGGCCAGCTGTAAATTCACTGCCACCTCTGGCTTTGGATTGCGTGATTTTCCCTCGTTGTACCAAGAAAGGCTCTAAAACGCCCGCCAAACCCCTCCATCCCCTAAATGATTTAGCTCACACAGTAGATGAGAGGTTTGTGCTGGCCTACCCTGTGGAACCTTTGCCTTTGGTTGCTCCCTCCTAGGAAGAAACACTGGTTAATTTAGACTACTTATTAACTTGGTATTGCCCACTTCTAAAAACCATTAGAGCTAGCCAATCAGAGGTCACACATTGACACTAAGTAACTCAAGTGAATTTTAAATGACCAGTGCCCCTTCCAGCCAATCAGATCTGACCGCAAAAATTGGAATGAAACCCTCCAGTCTCCCTGCCCCTGCCCAGCAAAGTTTTGTCTCTAGCCAATTGGATTCAGAGCCCACTGTCGTGTGACTTATCTTACTTGCAGCCTATTTCTTTTATGCAAGCAAGGGGACTTCTAGTCCCCTGCTTGTCTATTTTCCAAATTATTAAAGTTTTGGAGTCCTTTGCAAACTTAAATTTTATTTTCATTGCTGTTTGGACCCAGATTTGTGTCCTTGCAGTCCTAAGGATTAAAGTGTTAGTTACTGTACAAAGCTTACCTTGTTTCAGCCAGTTTTGAACCCGGCTTCTCTTCTGGGCCCCTAGATTAGTATTAATTTACCTAGTCATTGTCTTTCCCGCTTTTGCTTTCAAAAACAAAGTTCAAACTTTAAGTTTTCAATTGATTTTTCTTATAATTTCTATTATTATTTCAAATTTTCTTTTAAAACATTGTTTTTGAACCCGCTCTTGCTTACTGCTGCTCCCAAGGCTTTCACGACCATAGTAAAGCCTTCTGAACCTGTTCTGTTGCTCTGTTACTATAATTTGCTAAGACTACCCTGCTGGCACTTCCTTCATCCTTTTTTTCATCATAAATTTGTACCAACCTGCTCCAAATTTTGTGGCAAACAATCCTATGATACTCCCAGCCCTTAAATTTGTAGTGTTTTCCCTGGTGCCATTTTTGCTGCTTCTGTGGACCACCTCCCCTGATTTGTGAGGTAAGATCTCTTTGTCTGCCCGCCTTGTGGGTAGAGACCCTTCTAGTCTCTGGGATCTCCCCAGCGGCCTTCTCTTTTCTGAAGAGGCTGTGGTCAAGAGCCTGACGTGTGATGACTTGGACTTGGACACTGTGGACCATACTTCACCCGTTTCTGAAGAAGCTGTGCCTTCCATGCCCCTCCTCCTCAGCGTGGCCCAGAGCCATTCTGTACCCCTTGGGCCCTCCAAGGTGTCCTCTCCCGCCCCACCTGCACCCCTTGGTTGCTCACCAGCCTGATACTGATGAGCTTGAACACCTACTTCCCTCAGTTATCCCCGGTGTCCTCCCTGTGGTCCCTCCTCCAAGCAGCCATCCCAGTTCTTCACTGGATGGCATCCTGGTGGCTTGTTCCACCGGGATGGGAGCCAAAATTAGTTAGTTTAGCCCCTCTCTCTCACACCAGCTTGAATTTGTTCACAAAGCTGCTGTTGACTAAAGTTCAATCTGCGCCTGAGTCCAATAGTGCTGAGCCTGGGTAACTGCAAAAGTGGAAGGGATAAGACATCAATTTATTGGGATGTCTGGCAATGGTGTACAGTACCTGGTCTTCTGAGGGAACTTAGATCATTGGACATTGATCCACGTCCTCAGGTCGGTATTCATTGTTGTGCAAGTCAGGAGTTGCATGGGAAGAGCTTGGCTTGCTTAGTGCTCTCCCCGGGCTTTTCCCTCATCTTGGTTGCCTTGGGTGATGGTGACACAGAAATGGGTATGATTTGATTGGCCATAGTTCCCATCCCCATTCCTATTTGAACCCGTGGGTTTGTGGTTGTTATTGTTGCTGTTACCTCCAGGAGGTGGTTGCAAGAAGCACTCACTTGAATGTGAGTCCTTGGGTCTCTCTTGTTTCCCAGTCTGTGCCTTGTGCAGAGCGTTGGAGGTTTGTTCCGCTTTTTCTGCTTCACAGTACAGGCTTTGCAGGTTGATAACTTGGTCCAGGTTCACATGTCTCATCATGTGCAACTTGAGAGCGTTGTAGTACATGAGGTGTGTTGCTGGGGTGTCAAAGGCCATGTCGGATGGGGCGCGGAGACAGAGTTCCTCGTAGGGGCGGGTGAGTTCCTTCACGGTGCCTGTCTGAGTCAGGTTCTTTACTTGGCGTATGATCATGAGCGCTGTATTCTTGAGCACAAACCTTGCCAAGAAGTCCTGTTTGAAGGTGTCCCAGTTCTTGTCCGTGTGCTCTTTGTGCCATTTGTCACACCAGGTGGCAGCGTCATGGGTCAGACAAATGGAAATCTCCGCAATCCAAAACCGCTGTGGGCACTCCATCTGAGCCAACTTGCTTTGGGAGGACTGGATCCATGCGGCAGCATTGTTGTTGTTGGCCCCCGCACAGGGTTCCAAGGCGGCGCTGCAAAGTCTTTGTGCAACATAGGCAGGCATGGTGGTCTTGTCAGCTGGTTGTGGCATTGATGAGGGTGCCTGAAAGAACCCTAGGGCGGACAGGGCGTTGAAGGCGAGTAGCGGGATCACCGTGTTTTGGTGGAGAACAAAGCCATCAGGTATCTTGGTACCAGGAGTATACAGCGTCCAGTTGGGCAGGAGGCCAGACATAATTCTGTCGAGGATTTGTTGGCTGTGGCGTGTGCGGGCAACAGGTGGAATTTTTCAAGATAAGGTAGGATAGAGAACCTACCTGTGCTACCAATGTTGTAACTGTGCTGTTTTAGCAGAGTTACAAGGGGGAAAATATTTAGAGGATAGATAATAATCTTTATTGTGAGATAGTGATTATATAGCTATTGTGAATCAATGGATAGCAGGAACATGATTGGTGATCACACGGCTGGATGGAAGAGGGGGTGGCTTAATCCTGCTAATGAGTCAAGCGCCAAATTGAGGTATCCACCGTGAGGGATCATCATTTGTTCATGTTGATTGATTTGGTAATCCAAGTTGACTTCCTAGTCTGGCTTTAAGTGACCGGGTAATCGGATTGCAGGTCACAAACCCGCTTGGTTGGAACCTTGCTGGCGGGTCAAGCCTGCGTTTTGGACAATACTTACTCACATGCAGGTGCCTCTGGGTATTCTTCTGATGCTATCTGTGTGGCAAGGCTTGTCATCTCAGGTTCTGCTGTTTGGTTGGCTGCTTCATGGCTATTTTTGGGGTTTTCAGGAACAGTTGTTTGGCTTTTTGATGGTCCATCTTGGCTTGGCTGATCATTGATTTTGGCAGGTTTGGCTTCTGGGGTTTTGGGGTTTTTTCCGATTTGATCACCATTTTTGGACTGGCTTGACAGGCTCTCTTGAGCCCAAAGAGCTTGATTAAAAAAGGGGTCCCCAATTGGGGACCCCAAATTACTTAATGGAGGGTGGGCTTGATCTGGGTTTACTGGGCAGCTAAAAATAGCCTGCCCAGGCCCAGCCAAACCCACCAAGGCTTGGGCATAGCTTTTGGGGCCCAAAGCGGGCCCCTCAGCTACCACCAGGGCAGAAATGGTTCCTGCACCTGGATTTGCTTTGAAAAGCAAAAATCCAGGTGCAGGAAAATCTCCCTTGCCTGCTAGCCCTGCCTGGTGGCTAGGAGCAGGTTTGATTCCCGCCCGGGATCTCAAAACTGTTACTTTTGTAACAAGTGGGGTACTTGAGCACACAAGTCTTAAGACGTTTTCCTGGGAGACGCAGGGGCTCTTCAAAGATTAGAGAGATCTCATACCCTAAGAGCAATAGGTACCCATCTCTAAGGTTCACAATCCTGTTGTACTCTTGAAGGAACTGTGTACCAACCAGGAGATTGTAGCTTTCATTTTTTAGGGTGACCACAGGGAATTTAATAAGAAGCTTCCCAAACCTCATTGGCAGGGCAGAGTAAGCACCAATGGCTCAAGTTTGGGCCATGCCAGCTGTACCATATGATTGAGTGTAGTTGAGGTTGGGAGCCAGCTTAAGTTTTTTCATTAACTTGGACAACACCATATTGACTGGGGAGCCTATGCCTAAGATAGCCTTGATCTTAACCTTTTGGATTGATACTTCCACACGAGTAGTATCTTTCCCAAAGGGGGTAAGACAGCCAGCACATCCTGAGCTGCCTCCAATTCTTTCTCCCATTTGGCCAGCATGCATTGTAAGGCAGGAATTTCCTTACACACAGTCTGCAAGAGGAGAGATACAGTCACATTCTGAAAGAGAGCTTCTGCTAGTTCAGCAGCCTCTTCAGAGGAATCTACCAAGATAGGGGGACAATGAGCCTCAGCCAAGTAAGGACGAGCCACTACAGCCTTAGCTTCATTCACAGATGGGCAAGTTGTAGTTGTGGTTTTCCCTGAACGTAGCTTGTAAGGGACAGAGAGTGTCTCTGGGACTGCCAGCACCAAGTAGGCATAGCCATCAGACTTATCACAGTCAGAGTCCTCAGGTTCAGAATCACTGGAGAGGTTATGGAACAAGTGAAGGATAGTCAGGCTAGCCAAGGGGGAAGATTCCTTGTCAGAGGTGGGATCAGGAGGAGACGGGAGAGATTGGTCAGCAGAGAGTGTCTCTGCCTCTAAGCTGACCTCTCTTTTCCTGCCTGCTTTTTAGGGTCGCAACCCTCTACTCTTGGGTTGGTGCAGGTACATAAGTGATGTCCTATTTGACCACAGTTATGGCATCCTTGTCTCTTAGACTGCCCACTTGAGCCTAGGGTCATAATGTGCGGATTGCAGGAGGTAGTTCCTGCATTGTTGGCCTTATTTTCATGTACAACAGTACCCCCATGGGTCAAGTGCATGTCCTGTAAGAGAGTCTTGATACTCTTCATTGAAGTAAGGGAGTCTTTGTGGGCCTTGAAGTGCAGACATAGGAGTTGGTTCACCTTTAAAGCGTTTGAACATGCTGTGTACACGTCCTGGGAAGTTGATTGATGACTGGTGATCAACTGTTGTCCTTCAATGTAGAAACAATTGGCAAACTCAGTCAAGGTTTCTTTGGGCTTGAATGTAATATGCATAAAGCATCTTTCTTGACTTTCAAGCTGAGATCTCCTCCAAATTCTTCAATAAGGAGGCGCTTCATTCCTCCCAAGTGATGATGAAGGGGAGCTTGGGGACCACTACTTCTTGGCATGTGGGATGGAGGCAGGTGAGAATATGTTCCTTTTTGAGTTCATCTGTAGCTCTACACATTGCAGTTTTATAAATGGTTATAAAGGCAGCAATGATAGAGGTTTTTGGATCAAATATCTGCTTGAAGGTTGGTTTGTAGTTAGGGTCAATGGACGAGGACGTGGACTGACTTTTTTTCACCAGGATTGAGAAAGTTAATGTGGGGATTTCCCTAAAACTCATATTCAGCAGCAGGCTATCTAGCCCAGAGGAGTCAAAGGCTTTTCTCTAGGGTATTCAAGGTAGAGCTGTTCTGTCCACTGATATCCCAGGCAGTAGCAACAGCAGCTCCAAATTCATCAATCTTAATCTGTTGCACTGATAGCGTGCCAGCAATCCCATTGAGGCAAGTGGTCAGGGAAGTGGTCTGAGCAACCAAGGGAATGACCTGTCCATTTATTGTTTCCGTCAAGCAAGAGGTTCTGTACCTTCCTTTCCTGTGCATCCTGCCTATCTACAACAACATTTGTTACTTCTACTAGCTGATCCAAGGTGAGAGTACAATTGACCTGGGGTTGACCTTCCAAGCCAGGGCAACACCCATGATCAGGGTAGGTAGGAGTATCAGTGACCTCAGCCTCCCTTTTGCCATCAGATTCAGAAGAAAAATCATCAGGATTAGAGAGGCGTTGTCATAAGTACTCAATTGCTCCTTGCAAGGTAGCTACTTGGTCGGTGAGCAAAGCAATGTGAGGGTCAGGCATAGGCTCTATTAGAGGAGGGTTTTGAACAGCAGATTGACGCCAAGTGATAGCCTTGAGCTCCGCTATGACTTCCCATACCTTGGCTTCAAAGTCAGATGGGACC
Organism: Entomophthora muscae; assembly: GCA_014839935.2. NCBI lineage: Eukaryota > Fungi > Entomophthoromycota > Entomophthoromycetes > Entomophthorales > Entomophthoraceae > Entomophthora > Entomophthora muscae. The sequence goes on along the minus strand of QTSX02004523.1, from coordinate 49,876 downwards.
TCAGCAGGAGGAGTGGAGGAGTCACCTCAATGGATGCTACTCTATCATCCACATAATTTTGTACTTGGTAAAGAGTGTCACCTAGTGCAGCCTTATCCAGACCATATTGATGCTGCAGATGGCGGCCCCAAGTATTGACATGAGTCCCAACCAATTTGAGCTGAGAATTAATATGTTCTCAAAATTGGTTAAGTTTGCTAACCAGAATCTCAAAGTCCTGGTGATGCTTTAGCAGAGAGGCCTCAATTTGTCCATGCCACGTTGCTTGATGCTCATCCAATTTTCACAGCCAATCCTTGATATATTCAGGGAGCAAGGAACAAAGGGAATTCAGTGAGGAGGTCAAGTACTTCTGGGAGGCCAGCGAGTTGCGCCGGTTATCCAAAATACACGCAAAGAGGCTGTGGGACTATTCTTGATATGCCATATTTTTAGCATGATTGTTTGAGACAGCGGTGGCTGCAGCATTTAGAAGCTGGTTCTGGGATCCTAATGCAAGTTGATGGTGAACCAGGGTGGGTTGGATAAACTGGTTGACTAACATGCCAATTGTATCCATGGACTTCATCAGCGCGGGGGAGACCAAAGTCCAAAAAGAAGGAGTACAGGTCTTCAGAAGCATACCCGGGACAGAGGCCAGGGATAGAGTGCATTGCCACCGTACCAGAATGGAGAAGATAGCAGGCGGCAGCACAAGCTTGTTTGTAATTGAGAGAGAAAGCTGGAAGGGGGCCCACACGGGCCTGGGGGACAGCACCAGTACCATGGGAGTTGAGGGGGTATTGGTGATGTCTTCTTCTAGAGGAGGACTAGAAACTTTAGGTTGTTTGGGTACTTCAGAACAAAGGGAGAAGGACCAGAGAATGCACATGGGAACAGGGTAACCAAGGGGCTTGCAGCCCCTGTAGTGAGCACCATTTTTTTGTGTTTGGCTCCTGGGGACAACATCCAGGAGGACACAGAAGGAAATCTTTGTAACAAAAGATTTGAGGTTTGAAGCTAGCCTTGGGTTAGCCTTTGGGGAAAAATTAAGGGCATGTACCTTAATTTCCTGGAATACAAGATTTGAAAGTCCTTTTGGCAAAAAAGAAAGGAAAAGGCTTGAAGAATACTAAAGCCAACACAAATGTGGATAAACTTGTCTTTATTAGGATAAATGATTCTACTTAAATAGTAGACAGGGGTCAATGATCACTCATTAGGTAGACAGAGTGGCAGAAGGGGTCACATTGGAGTGAAGTCATACCAGGATCAGTCAAGGACAGGTATGATATTCCGGAATGGGTGGATATTGAGCCAGACCCATTTGTGGAAGGCGAGGAATTCCCAAAATTAAAAGCAAAACCAACTAAATCTTTGCACATATCAATATTCAACTGCCATATCAAAATGGCATTAACAGCGCAATTTACAACATTGCCAAAAGAACAAAGACAGGCTATACACAGCTTCACTATTTTTCAGCAGCAGGCAAGTAGGTGTTTCAAGTGTATAAATTGTCTGTGGTATTGTCTGTGATATAAACATTAATAGTTGCTTTTTAATAGCTTTTTAAATGTTTAGTATTATAACTTTAAGATGAAAAGAATTTTTAGTATTTATTGATATTATGTGTAAATAAAAGTTTATTGTGCTAAAAAGGTATTTAAAGGCTCATGTTGCCTGAGAGGCTTGGTGGAGAAGAACTTCTGGGTAGACAACATTTTGGGTCTGACCATGATTATGATTAGGATCTATTAAAGCTACAATGCCTTGTACATCAGTAGTATGGAAAAGAGCAACATAGAGCTGACCATGAGAAAAGGGGTCATGAGTGAGATCAATGCCCACTTGGCTCAAGAACTGACCTTGAGATTTTTTGACTGTTGTGGCAAATCCTAGGCGGATTGGAAACTGCCAGCGCTGTAGAGTGAAATGAAACTCTTCTTCCTCAACTATTGTAAGGCAGGGAATAAGACAACAGCGGCTCTGATAGACCCCAGATAGAACTGTGACTTCAATTGTATTTTGGAAAAGAGTTGTGTTGTAATTTCAGGCTTACGCAAGGCCTATGGGACAGGAACCCTTGTAAGGGTAGAGCCTAACCCTGTTGTCCTAGGACTGGTTGACTATCAACTGAAGACTTATAATAGATATATAAATAAAGCTTATTTATTAAAAAAGGAATGAAGGGATTATATAGTCACTCATTCCATCTTCAGGATGAACAGAGGGCAACATGAACAGTCATGTGAACATTCAGGAAAGGTTTTATTGATCCTAGTATATCATGTGAGGGATCTACAGAGATCAGGTGATACTGGATAAGTTTCAGAATAAGGTTCGAGTCCCTAGTTTCATAGATATGAGCTCAACAAGGCAGGCACAGGTTTGGAGCTTGATAAGAAGAACAATGTATTATTATCCAGTAATAGAATCACAAACACTGCTGTATCTCTGGAAGTACTGAAGATTAGATCAAAGTATAATAAGCCTTTCTAGGGTAGTTTTGCATGAAGAGTGTGATGATGCAATAATATTGATAGGCTGAATATCGGCTAAGCCCGAATTGATAGCATCAATGATATTGCATATATGGATCAAATTAGTACTAAGCATATCATAGTGAGATATCTTAATACCAAAATTCACAAGTTGTAACTATGGACATTGTATCATTGCAGAGACCTTCAGAGGCATAAATATTTCAAAGGATCATCACTGGAACACCCACCTTCAGGGTGAGGTAAGATAGAAGTAAGCTGCTGCAAGTAAGAGTCTGTATAAACTCAGCAGTAACCAAATCAGCATCATCCTCTTCTCCCAGGTCAGCACGGTTCTCAGCATTATAGATGCAGGAAGCTCTAGGGAAAGTGTCAAGGATTCTGGAGTTAAACTCAACAACTTGGCGGTTGGTGACAGTTAAGATGGTACAACCTTTAAAGAATACAGTCACATTATTGGCAACAACGCCCATGTTGACAATAATAATGTTGACAGTGAACATGTTGACAAAGTGTCAACATGGCCACTGTCAACTCAAAACTCTAAATCTCCTGTTTTTTGTGAGTTGTGCTAGCTTAATTCTTTTTTTTAAGCGTTCAGGGGTGCAAACCCAGAAAACACAACAAAATTGTGGCCATCTTGACACAATTTAATATTAAGCTTAATAAAAAAACTCAATTTAACCAGATTTTTCCTTTGTGTTTACTAATAAAAATTAGTTTATTTTTTATTTGTTTTCATGACGTAAAAGTGTCAATGTTGACACTTTTTAAGCATAACTTATTTTTAATAACAAAACTGACGCATCTACAACAAAGAAATTAAGTGCACATTTAAAAAAAATTTATTGAATTATTATATTGAAAAAGACAGTGTGCATATAGCTGATTGTTGAAATGTTCATGTTATAAATATATATGTGGCACTTATTACGGCTTTAATATATTAAGTGGATTGGTGGCTAACGGCAATCCAATAATTTAAGCGTGAGTTACTATGTAAGTTACTATAGAATTTATTATTAAAAATAATGTCTACACTCGTAAATGTCGTTTATTTGCTTGTGATCATCTCCCAGGGTGGAGTTAAGCAAATTAGAGTGGTACAATTAAACCTAGATTAATATGTCACCTCATAAAGAATGTCATAAGTGACGTTGTCAACACTTTACCCTTTTCAATACTGAATACAACTTTCTTCACAACTTCACATATATGCAATGGTAAAATATCATATTAACACTACCCAAATATAATTTTTGATAAAGAAATAAAGAACCTTGATACTTTTTTTACTTATTTTCATATGTTTTTTTTAATTTTTATATGTGAACAAAAACACACAGAAAGCGGTTAATTTTTGCTAGCCCGCGTAAATTTAATTAAGTGTACTATGAAAAAAACATAGTAAATTTTTAAAAAAATGTCAATAGTGACAATGTTGTCAAAAATAATGTCTACAATTTTTGTAATCAACAGTGAAAATTCAGCTTTTTTTACTAATCATCACTCATAATGACAACGCTTTTCATTTCTAACATATAAAACTTTATGTTTTACATAATAAAAACTTCTCATTTTTTGATATGTTGTATTTTTGACTTTGCTCTTTCATATTTTCTAATTTTTAAAATAAAATCTATATCTAAATATAATACTTTTGCATATTTCTCTTAACTTTTAATTTTTATCTAAAACTATAATAAATTAAAAACTATACAAGTATTTTTTAACTTTTAAATGCCAATAAAAACCATCTAAGATTTACTTTTTATATATTATGCTTTTTAAGTTGTTTTGTTTGTTTTTTACATACATTGCTTTATTTTAAACCATTTTACTTATTAATTTAGGACAAAAACACTTTCAAACAGCCCAAAGGGACCAAGCGTCCTTCAAAGCCAACCAAACCCACCAAAAAGAAGCCTGTCTCATCAAAGAAGGCCACCCTTAAACCATTCTCAAAGCCCTCTCCTGAGAAGAGCCCTGCTCACTCCACTGGGGGAGAGGAATCTGATGGCTCTCTTACAGAGCACAGCTTCTACAACTCAGCTTCTGACAAGAAGCCAACCAAGAAGCGGCGGCAAGGCAAAAAGACCCCACCCAAGGATAAGTCTCCTGCACATGAGGAGCACCACGACAAGCCGCCTTCTGCTTCTCCACCTCCACCAAACTCCCCCCTTCAAGCTCATCTGGGAATGGTTCAAAGCCCCGCCCCAATTACTTTCCTGGCTTCTGCCATGCTCCTGCTGGCCCCTGGGACCCTCTGTTGGCCCACAACATCTGCAATGTCAACAGCAAATTTAAGGTTCCCTCTTTCTTGCCCAAATACTTCTCAATCATGAATGTAAAGGGTGGGCCGGCCATGGTGGCCAATGGGTATATCTTCAGCTGCAATAATGCCAACCGGGGCTTCAAGAGCCGCCATTACACCTGTGAGGACCACTCCTGCCCAGTGCGGCTCAACACTGAGTGATGGGACCTGGTCCAAACCATCAAGGGCGAGCATACCTGCATCATACCCAACACCACCATAGCCCGCCTCCTCAAGTGGTATCTGGTGCAGGTGATGCCCACCTCCAAAGATCTTTCTGCCACCCAGCTGGCTGTGCTTGCTTGCAAGTACCTCTCCCCAACCAACTTGAAGAGGGTTTGTGGGGTTTCTGGTCACCAGTCCCCATAGTGTGTCCTGGGTTGTAGCCAGGGACCGGCTTGGAGGAGTTGTCATTCTCCAACAGGGGTGAAGGGTTGGTGAGAAGCTTATACTTGGCTTGCATAAGGGCAAACTCCTCCAGTACCTTCCCAATCACCAAGTGAGCGTCTCCACCGTATACCTGGACTTCAGCAGGCGCCAGCCCTTCTGTGGGCTGATACCAATCCTGTAATATTCTTGCAAACTCTTCTCCAATGAACTCTCTTCCTCTATTTGTCATCTCCAAATGCCTTGTCACCTTCTCCCACTCCTCCTGGGAATATTTACTAGAGGCAAACTTCCTGCACCCCAGGCAATAGGATTCTTCATCCCCTGGGCTAGGATAGAAAATATGGGGCAATTGACTCATGAGACTTATATACTCTATTCACACGGGAAATTTGGATAGGGGTCGTAATAGGCGCTTTATTCTCTGTCAGAAGGAAGATCCCCTTAGAAACCTTCTGAGATATAGCCTTGGGGTAGGGAATCAGAAAGGGTTTGTGCCAATACTCGGAGTTCTTTAACAATATCTTGGACTCCTTGTACTTGGTCTTTGACTCCTGCTCCTTGGTCTTGGGCTCCTGCACTTTAGTCGTGGGCTCTGTTGTCTTAATCTTCTGCAGTCTGACCCAGCTCTGGCTTCCTATCCTTGGTCTTCTGCTCCTTCTGTAGCTTTGGTGGCCTTTGTAATCCACTTGATCCAGTCCCTGAAGAGTCTCAGATAGCTCTCCCTTTTATAGCCCCTTGTTTCAGACCAAAAACCTCTCTTAGAACTCTGGTTCTTCAAAGCTTAAACTATTCTGTTTTTTCTCTTCTATAATATATTAAACTTTTAAACTTACTTCAGCCAATGAAAGCCCTGAATTTTCCGCTTCTGCTCCCCATTTTTTAGGCTTTAAATCTTAAGTTAAAGCCCTTAAAAACTGATTAAGTAGGCTCTGGTTTGCAGCCAATCAAACGCCTTGCTTCAATGGTTTTGCCAAAACAGTTTATCTGGATGACCTGTTTCTGACCCTGGTTCAAACCCAAAGCTGTCTCGCTCTGGGTAAACAACTGCTCCGTGTTTCAAACAGTTTTGCTGTAATTCCCATTACGTTTCCCCGGCAAATCTTGAGTGCTTCCACATATGTTTTACTTAGGCAATTTTTGACCCTTCAATTTTTCAATGTTTCTCCACGTTTCTCTGTGCTTCTTTCAACGTTTTGCACCTTCAAACCTGCCTGTTGCTTGTCATTTTGCTTTTTCTAGTTGTTCTTGGCAAAATTTGCTCTTTTGCTCTCACAGTTTCTCCGTTCTTCTTCCAGCTTCTTTCTGGTTCATTTTCTCTTTAATCCTTTTCCTAAAAATAACATATAGTTCTAACAAACTATAGGTTATTTTTTCTTCTCTTTCTTTTTACTTATGTGATGTTCAATCCTTTTTAATCATAATCAGGCAGTATTTAATCATTCTTTAACTGCTTCTTTATATCCAAATTTCTTCTCAAAGTCACTAAACCAGCTCTTTCAGCCTCTGCATTCAGTCCAGCCAGGTCATCCTCCCAGCTCTTCAGTTCTTCAGCACCAACTTCTAGTCCTTTGGCCATCCTACACTATGTTCTTCTACTCCTTCATCATGTCTTCTTGTCCTTCTGCTTATCCTTAACCAGTTCCTCATCAAATCCTCACTAGGAACCTCATTTGTTCCTTTAACACACTGAACCATATTGGCCCATTCCATTCAATATGAATTAACAGTTTATAAACTAGCCTTCACTGTGACCAAACAGTCCCTCTTGCTAGTTTTCTCTGCTAATTCTGTGAACCACCTTGGTTCTTTATCTCAGCCCCCATTACCAGAACTTGTAGACCCAGGCATGAGTCTACATTGAACTGGCGTTTGACTGGGCCCTCGCAAGTGGCAATCCACTTAGGCCATTCAACCATAAATCTATGTATGTGTTGTCTTTACTCACCCAGGTGATGAAGTCTGAGCTTTCAGTTGCAGAGTAATCAGCTCTACTTCCCAGAGGCCTGATCACACCAAGTTCTGCAGCTTGCTTCCCCAAGCAAGCCACCTTGGTGACACCTCTGAGCATGCCTATACCCTCCAATGCTCACTTAGGGTGTGCTCGTCTATGCCCCTATGGGATCTTTAGGGAAACCCAACCAGTCCGTTAGGTAGGGTGCTTGCTCACAGACCTCCCGTAAGTGTATTAGGGTATGTTGAGCCCTCAGAGCTCTTCCCCTCCCTGGCAGCCCGCGTTACCCGCCAGGGGTCCAAACCTACTCCCCCCAGACAGACAAAGTTCCCTGCTTGCTATTTTAGTCTTCATCCTCCTGCAGCCATGGTTCCATGCTAGGTGAAGCACTATAACCCAAAGCAGCCAACACCTTCTGCTGTGTGGAGGCAACATCTGCCTCTGGTAGTCCTTTGTTACCTACCAGCCAGGCCTTACTTACCCTAGTAAACCATGTTACCTACTAGGCTTACCTCACTTCTCCTAGTAGACCAAGTTACCTACTAGGCTCCCCCTTACTTATCCCTAGCAGCCCTATGTTACCTACTAGTTTACAGTGTTGCTAGCTAACCACACATTGTCACTCTTCAGCATATTGTCTTTATTTGAAGCCAAATCAACTCTCGCCTGCAAAACAGCACACATGTGGATTACCACAGGGTTCCAACTCACAATCAGTTGGTCAAGTTTGTAAGTGATAGGCGTCAAGCCTCAAACCCCATGGCCAAGAGTGCCACCAACATCAAGGACCTTATCCTCACAGATGCCCTCAAGAAGACAGAGGATGGTGAGATGTTCCTGCTTCATGATGATGGGCAGGAAGTGTAGGATAGGATTGTAGCCTACGCCACAACCTAAAACCTGGAGCAGCTGAACACTGCTACCACCTGGCTGTGTGACGGCACATTTGCTACTTGCCCCCCTCTCTTCAAGCAGCTTTGGGTCCTGCATGGGCAATTCAATGACCAGGTTATCCCCCTTGTCTTCTTTCTGCTTCCTGGTGCCAAGACTGAAGTCTACACCAGAGTTTTTAAGATTGTCCGGGATGCTTTGAGCTCCCTTCCCACCAACCAGCTCCCCCTCCCACTCACGCCACAAGGGCAAATCCCTCCTCTGCTGAGAAGAATGAGTCCACCATAGCCACTGAACAGCTAGCTCATGCGCGCTCACTTGGGCCAAAGGCTATCATAATGGACTTTGAGCAGGCTCAGTTCAGAGCCTTCCAGGCCACCTTTGATGGAGAAGTCCAAGGCTGCTTCTTCCATTTTTGGCAGGCTCTTGTCAAGAATCTAAAGAGTGAGAAGGACCTTTTTGACAAGTATCTTAACAATGGTAAGGGTAAGTGCCACTTTGCCCTGACCCAGTTTGCTGCCTTGGCTTTTGTGCGCCTGGAGCATACTGGGCTTGGCTTTGAGGTCCTCCTGGAGAACACTTACATCAAGAAGCACTCCACCATCTTCAAAGGTTACTTGTATTATTTTGAGCGCCAATGGGTGGGCAAGAAGGTGACTGCCCAGAGAGGTAAGAGCAGGGCGCCTGTCTCAAGGGGGAGATGAAGACCACCTCTAGCCTTGAGGTTTGGCATAAGCACATGAAGGTGAAGTTTGGGTCAACCCCCAAATATAACAAGTTCTTCTCTAAGCTACAGGAGGAGCAGGCCCAGACTGTCTCCAAGTTCTGCAACCTGGCCAACCGGGTGGCCCCCAAGAAGCAAAAGTCCAAGAAGCAGGACTACCAGGAGAACGTGCAGAAGGTGGTAAAGAAAAAGTACAAGGTGGCGGAGATTAAGAAGTACCTTGAAGATGTTGTCACTGCTCTTGCTGGTGGCTTTAATTAGCCAAATAAACTTTGCTTTGCTTTACCTATATATTTTTTACTTTTAAACTTTTAATTTTTTAATTTCTTAATTTACTTATATAGTACTAATCTTTTTAGGTATAAATGGTAAGTTTCAGATACAGTTTTAATGTGGTTTAGTAAGAAATATTTTATATTTTGGTAATTTATCTTTAAGCTATGAGATATTTTTAGTTATGCTTATATAAAGTATAATAAATTTAAATTATAATTTTCAAATATTTTGTAGTTATTATGATATATTAAATATCTTTTTTTGGTTCATTGGAATTTTAATTTTTATGGAAATAAAAAATAATTTTATAATAAAGAGTGTAATTTACATAGTAAACTGAAAAATAGTTGCTTATATCTCCTTATTCTTATTACTTATAATAATTTTTATTGCAGTTTTGAACTCTCTGGGGTCATTTTAGTATAATAATGTATTTTAAAATAATTTTTTATATTAAAAATGTTTAGGGTAAAGTGTTTGTTAATTAAAAAAGTGTTGACATCCAGGAAACGACATTAAGTAAAACCGGGTTGTCACTTTACTATAGTGTCAACATTAAAAGTGTCAACATGGGCGCTGTTGCCCATTATTAGGGGTTAAATCTTAAAGCTGTTCAGGAGGATAGATGGCCTGGGTCAGCTGCTCAAATCTAGCGACCTTAGTAATAGCAGGGGTAAATGTATCCATCCATAAAGCTGAGGATTAAAGGATAACTCTTTCAGGTACCAGGTATAAATTTCATTCTCTTCAGTCTGATGTAGTTGCATGTTCTGGTTCAGAAACAAAATCTGAAGCTGAGGCCAAATTCTAGACTGCTGGATGAAAGCTTCAACCTGCTGGGCATGACCATCATGGCAGATCACTGGAAGAGTCTGTTTAAAGTCACCCCCCTCCCAAAAAAAACACTGGGATTCCACCAAAAAGAGCCTCATTGTTGCAAACATCCCAGAGAGTACACTCAACAGCCAGCACAACATTTTCATGCTGCATGAGAGCCTCATCTCATATAAGTAAGGTTGCCTGACGTAACTGGGTAGCCAGCTGAGATTGATATCCAATGTTGCAAACGGAGTTCTTGTCTAGGTTCAGAGGCACCTTGAAAGTTGAATAGGCAGTATGACCCATTGGCAAAAGGCTGCCAGCTAAGCCAATTGAAGCAACACAGATGACATGCATACCCTGATCACAGTAATGAGCAGTCAGAGCTTGGTAAAAAAATGTCTTTCCAGTACCTCCAGAGCCTTGAAGGAAGAAGTGTGTGTGGGTAGAATCCTGGATAATCTGCTCACTAATTTTGGTAAATGCTGCCTGTTGATTTTCATTAAGTTGGGCTGGGAGGGCTTGGTGTAGTTAAACTGGAGGATTAAAGTCCTGAATAGGGTTTCTGGGATTCTCTCAGCCTTGAGCATAGTTTGGAAGATGATAAGCTTCTAAGCTTTGACCAAACTGTCAAAGCTCACAGTCAATTAAAAAAAGCCCATAATCAAGATGAGGATCATGAAGGCCCTCTGGGATAATCAGAAACTGCAGCTGGTGCTCTAGATCATTGCAAAAGCTCTCTCTAAATGCATTCCAGATACCCAAGCCATTATTAATATCTCCAGAATTAAGGTCCTGTAAAAAAGAAGCTGCTGTCTGTGGCCAGAGTGGGTTTTGGTAGTCCCCTGAAAGGCAATTCTCCAGTATGCATCATCTTGTAATAAACCCAAAGCCCCACATGCCAGGTGGTTGGTGAGATATGTTCTTCTTTGTAATTCTTCACCTACAGTCCTTAGGTCTGCAAAGCTCATACACTCATGTGGAATAGTTAAAAGAAGGCATACAAAGAAGTACTTGCCTTGATTTAGGCTAACATTATACATCTGGCTAAACTGTGCATGTTGCTGACGCCTTCTCCAGGTTTGTGTTGCAGCATGCCAAGTATAATGCTGAGGAAAATCTGGGTATAAAAGATGAAACCCCTCCTCATTTCTGGAATTATAAAGCATACAGCCCATAAGAGTTGTTCTAGGAAGATTCTCTACCTGGCAGAGAACATTATTGCAGGGAACAAAATAAATCATCTGTTAGTTTTCAGCATGAACTGCCAAGCAAATGATAGAAGGATAGATTGAGTGATGGGGAAACTCCATCAGCTTCCAGACAGCCTTAGGTGGGGCAATGTATCAACCATAGAGATTCTGGTAGACCTCGTTATTGACAGCATCCAGATGTTGGTGCACAATATCAGCCAAAGGTTCCTGACCCTCAATTGTTGCTGTATACATGTATTCCCCCTTTGAGATGTACTTTAAAATGTACTTGATTGTACAAAGATTCATGCAGGCTTCAACATTTATGTGTGCCTTGTGCTTTCAGATAAGAGCAGGAGAGTACAGAACAACCCAGTTGTTGTTGGCAACTGCCAGAATTAACTCATTCTGCAAGTTGACTTACTGAATATCAACAAATTGTCAACATTCAGTAAGTCAACATTATTTTAGTATTTATCCGCTGGAATTGGGCATTTCCAAAACTAAGCTAATTTTTCATAGTGAATTATTGAGTCAGAATTTCAAAATTAAAAAAGAACAGGCATAATGTCAACACCATTTAAACAAAGGCTTAATTTTAAGCCAAAAACCTAATATAATTTACTATGAAAATGTAAGTTTGTTTGTACTTTTACATTAAGGTTGACTCCAGTAAGTAATATCTGGATGTCAACCCCAAATAAGAATCCATAAATTTCTTAATAAAATACACAATAATCTAAAAATAACTATTTTTTATATTTTATAATACTGTTTTTATTAAATATATATTAAGATAAACATTGAACAAAAGACATATGCCAACTTTCAGAGTGTTATTTGTATCATTAAGATATTTACTGTTATTTTAAACTCACTGGATAAATTATAGCTTATTTCCGGAAGTCCACTTAAGCCAAAACACATATGTTAAAACTAAAAATTATATATGTATTTATAATGTCAACTTTGTGTCAAATCAATGTGTCACCTAAATTACAACAAAGGGGTTTGGCTAAGCAAACAAAGTGACATAATTTAAGCAAGATTTAATAGGAGAGTTACTATAAAAGAACACTGACTGCCTGAATGTTGACACCTTCACTGGTTTATTTGTAAAACACTGTCACTTAACAAAAAGCACACATACAATGGTATGATAATTCAGGCCAAAGTGCCCAGGGCTGTACTTTAGACTTTCCTCTACAATCCCTATTATTTAGTTTTCATAAGTTATATATGCAAATTTTTAAAAAATTTAAATTTAAAAATAATCAATTTTGGCCTTAAAAAACCAACTCCAGAAAATATTAACTAAGCTTTATAAGTGATTTACATAGTGTTTTTCTAGTTTAATGCTGACTGTCAGTATGTCAACATTAAAATTAAAGCACTTTTTTTATGCTGACAAACTAAATTAAATATTTTTTACTATTGTGACTACCAGAATGTCAACTTTTTATTTAAACATGGTTTTTTTCTATTCTTTACTAATAAACTAGCCCTAAAATTAATTTCCATACTTCTATAAACTATTTAATTCATAATAAAAAATAAAAAAAAGTGATTATTATTTAATTTTATTCATGTTTTAACTGATTATTCTTACTTTATGAACTATACTCTAATTATTGTAGGACAAATCTTCCAAGAAGCCACAAAATAACCCCAAGTCAGCCAAGAAAGTACCCAAAGCCTCTGGAAAGGCCCAAAGTCCCTACTCCAACAAAAAACCAGCCAAAGAGCCCTCAAAGAAACAGAAGACAAAGGAGAAGACCCCAGGCCCTGAAAGCAAAGAGCCCTCCCCTGCCCCCTCCTCTTCTCCAAGCTGGTACCAATCAGAATGAGGTGAGGTTCCACTAAACAAGCAAGGACGAAAGAAGATACCCAAGAGTCCAGAACCCCAGCCAAGCCCATATGAATCAAGCTCAAAGGAATCAAGCCCCAAGGAATCAAGCTCATCCCAGTCCAGAAAGCGCAAGAATCCAACTCCAGATTATTCCCCTCCACTGCCCAACAAATCTGCATCTCCATCCTCCTCATCAAGTATCAATAAAGAAGATACTGATGATTACCTTTCTGACTATTATCAAGCACCAATTGGCCCATGAGATCCCATAAAGTTTCACAACATATGTAACGTCAAAGGAGAGTTTAAGCTCCCAAATAAGTTCCCTTGGTTTTTCCCTCTAATGTCTGCCAAAGGAGGTGCAAGTTTAGTCTGTGATGGCTATGTTTTTAATTGCAACAATCAAAAGAGAGCAGGAAGAAGCAATCATTATGTGTGTGAAGATAGAAGCTGCGCTGCCAGGATCAACACAGAAGGATGGGATAAAGTCACTAGTGAAAAAGGAGAGCACACATGCAATGCTCCAATTAATCTTATTGAAAAGCTTCTAAAGTGGTACCTCTACCAAATGGTCCCAGTCTCCAAAGACGTCAAGGCTTCTGATCTGGCAGTTAAGGCCACCACTCACCTAAGTAATGAGAACCTGAAGCTCATCCCTGACCGCAACCAGTTAGTGAAGTACATATGTGACAAACGCTGTGATCTATTCCCCCATAAGAAATTTGCCATGGTCCAAGGAGAGTTAGTATTGACAGAGGAGTTAAAGATGTTCAATGGTGATGAGGTATTCCTTTTACATGATGATGGGCCTACATCAGAGGCAAGAATTATATGCTATGCTACACAACAGAACCTGGAGCAGTTAAGAGATTCAGAGACCGGGTTATGTGACAGTACCTTTGCAGTATGCCCCCGCCTTTTTTTACCAACTATGGGTTGTACATTCCCTCTTTGAAGGCAAGGTGCTCCCATTTGCTTACTTTCTGCTTCCTGGGGTAACAGAAGAGATCTACACAAAGGCCTTTGAAATTCTTCAGGAGGGCATCAAAGCCCTACCCAATAATAAAAAGAGTCCCCCTGGCCATAACACTAGAGCCAATCCAGATGATGATGCAAAGATTGAAGCCACCCTTGCTGCAGAACAAGAAGCTCATGATAAAGCACTTGGCCCCTTAACTATAATTATGGACTATGAAACTGCCCAATATAACACTTTTGTAAACATCTTTGATGGAGAGGTCCAGGGGTGTTTTTTCCATTATTGACAGACTGCCAACAGGCAACTAAAGGGTCTACCTGAGCTCAGCAAGCTCCATTGTCTAGATACATCAGGAAAGTGCAAGTTCTTAATTCAGCAGTTTGTAGCACTAGCCTTTGTAAAGCCAGAGCATGCTGGACAAGCCTTTGACCTCCTATGCCAGGATCCATATGCCAAGAAACATGATGGTGCCTTCTACCCTTTCATTGAATATTACAGACCACAGTGGATTGGACGTAAGGTTACTAAGCCCAGAGCCAAAGCCAACTGGAACTGCTACCAGGCAGTTCTTAAGGATGAGATGAAAACTACTTCATCTTTGGAGGGCTGGCATAAGCATATCAAGTCTTCCTTTGGAATCAAGCCCAGATACAACACCTTCTATGAGCACCTCAAAGTCCAACGGGGGAAGACTGCTGCACCCATCAGAGATATTGAAAACCGCCCATCCAAGAAAAAGAAAACCACCAAAGAGAAACAACATCAAGAGAAGATCAAAGACATTGTTAAGGCCAAATATAAGCTTTCAGAGATTGTGGAATACATCAAGAAGATTGCCACAGTTCTTAATGGCACCCAGGTAATCACAGTCTAGCTTTTAATTAAATTTATTGGGTATTGCTTAATTTTTTATATAGTTTTTATATGTTAAGTATAATGTTTTTAAATAAATAGTTATTCTAAATAAATCATTAATAATTTATGATACTTTTTTTATAAAATCATTGATTTTCTATTGATAGTTTGATGCTTTAGACTGTATTACATGGCCTATATTGGTATTTTACTAGTAAATTATATGTTTTTTGTAGTTTTCATTATAGAAAAAAATTTATATTACTGTTTCTGATTATTATATTTTCTTATAATATGTGAATTTTATGTAGTATCTTTTTGTGTATTGGATCTTTTTTGTTTTTATAAGTGGGAAAAAATTTATTATAGTAAAGATAGTTAATTTCATAGTGAATTATTTTTGAAGTGTATTTTTATGAATTTTTTTAATTGTCATGTATAATTTTTTATGGACTTTTTAAAATCTATGATGTCATATTACCTAAAAAGTATCTTGGAGCTTAATTTTTATTAAGTAAAATGTTCAGGAAACAGGTTTCTACTTATTAAAAAAGTGTTGACATTTAGTAGTCTGCATGAGTTAAAACTTAGTTCTGAATTTTCAATGCTGTCAATATTAAAGTATTTTTAATTCTGATTGTCAACATATAGTAAGTTGACTTGCAGAATGAGTTAATTCTGGTGGTTGCCCTGTTGTTGACTGCAATTTTATTGCGTCCAGTCACAGTCTGTGATCCAATTGCATTCTGGGGCTGTGACACCTATAGTTTGGGTATTCATTAGCAGGTAGGCCCATCTCATTTTGAAACTGCTTTGGAAAGTACTTTAAACAGCGGCAACCAGCTAGGAAATTATGCATGCAGGATGCATTTTGATTTTGATCACATGGAGTGTGAATCATATAGCTTAATACCAAATGTCTGAGTTTGTTGTGGTAAGGGGTAACAGCCACTGGGGGGATCTCTGCCCAAATCAGTTGGTCAATGTTCTAAGGCTGAATGAAAAATTGTCTGTGGAGCAGAGAAACAGAACACAGTGAATATTGGATAAGCTGTGCTTCTGATATTTCATGACACAAAAGTGCCCCAGTTAAGGACAAAAGAATCCACACTGCATATCATGTATTAGCTCCTTAGTCTTAACATGAAACACCGGGCAACAATATTGGGTCAGTCCATAGGTGTCTCACGGGGGCCAAGTTCTTGTCTAATCTCTTCCCAATTACCATTGGCTGTAAATGTGATAAACAGGGTTGGCTTTCCAAGGTGATGGACAATGCACATCACATCCTGATAGAGCTGTTGCATGTGACAACGGGAACCAATGTGCAAAGAGGGAAGAATTGTTTGGTGCCCAACCATCTCATGTGGGTCAGCAATATCAGTGCAAGCATAGTAGTCTGTAAGATTGTTATAAAGCTCTGTTCTGAAAACATCTTGATGACTTTCAATATACTGCAGGCAGATCATATCACAGGAGGCCCAGGCATAAACAACAAATTGCTGAAACAGCCAGCGGGCAAGAAAAAGAATAGCTGGCTGAGTATTTCTCTGAAAGAGACAATAACAATAATAGTTACGCATGCTGAGCCAGAAAAGTGTAGCCCTACCTTCTTTCATATGATACATCCCAAAGCTAAAGCCCAAGTTACCCTGGGGAAAGAGAAGGACATAGTGAGTGGGCATATACTTGGCAACTGTGGGATCAATTCTTTCAGTACGCCCAGTGCATAACTGCAATAATACATGACAGCAATTGTGCTCACTATCTTCTACAGCAGCTAATGCAGCAGGCATTAAAGCAGCAATTTGAGGCTGTTGGGGCAAATTATAGGTATGGCAATCAGTGCCTGCTTCAACTCTCAAGTTCAAGTTAGAATGGAGGTAAGCTGCAGCCTCTGGATGGGTTTGAGCATACTCCTGAACAATTTCTGTGGCAGTACAATAGATTTACTCAGAGGAATTCACTTGTCAAACTACACGGTCAAGCATTCTAAGTGTCTCCTCATTCAGGCCAGGATTTCTCTCCATATGTTGCTACAAGGCAAGCTCTGGGTCAATAAAGTATAACTGATTGTAAGCATGATTGTGACCCTCTGTAAGAAAAAGAAAATACTGCACATGGTATAACTTCCCATGAATAAAATAAGTGACATACTAAGGATTGTTTTCCAAGCGGTGATCTTGCTCTAAAAGAGTTAAGGTTTAAGTTATAAGTTATCAAGTAAGGGAAATTTTAAAAATCATTACCTGCAATTAAGGAATTCATTGCCAAGACAGCATTGTACTGGCAAATATTTTCAAGGAAGTTAGTTGCTTGGGGGGGGTGTTGAGTATACAGGGCATAAATCTCTTCAGGAATAGGTTGAAGCGGGGGTAGCTGGATGGTTCCATCATTGCAGCAAAGGGTAAACCTAAGGCGGGTAGGTCTAGTAACCCGAGTACCCTCACAGGCCCAGTGTAAAGCTTGATACTGCCCACACACTGCATCCATCCTACCTATATTAAAAGGAACCAAGGTTTCTTTTCTGCAAAAAAAGCATCTGGATCTGCAACAGCAAGGTTTTCAGGAACAGTAGCACCCCTTCTAGCAGGCTCCTGAGCTCAGATGTCTTGGCAGATTTTACATGTTCTAACCCGGTGACCATTGGGAAGGCAGAACTGAGAAATAGTGTAATATAAAGGGCAATCTATACAACATTAGAGGTTTGGTTGGTGTTAGTCACCCTGGTCTGGGTTGCCTAAAAGATGGTGAAGATTTTGTGCATCAAGATCCTCTGAGTTTAAATTTTGTCTAGCCATTTTTAAAGCTTTTTTAAGAGACAATGAGCGTAAATTTGTAGTTACATAGTTAAGCCCCAAAGAAACCCAATAAAGGCTTCTTCAGGGCTGTTATCTCTTTATAATATAAGAAAAATTATAGGCCAAGTAGTGAAAAAATTCTGTTATTTTAAGCATACTAAAGTGTATGAGTACCTATTTTTTATAGAAAAAGTCAAAGAAAGAAAATCTTTAAAAGTTTATCAAAACATTAAAAAGTGCAAAAAAGTGATTATTTTTTTATAAATTTATATTCTTGGTGTAAAGCAATCATAATATTATGCTTTTTTTGTATAAAAAAGAAAAAGAGTTTTTTGAAAATAGTTATCTTTATTTGGATTTTTGTGTAAAATCTGGATCAGGTTTTTGAGAATTTATAATAACGCATTAGGCATAGTAGATGTATATATTATGTATGTTAGTATTTTTGTATAGTCAAATTTACCTGGTATACAAAATATGTGTTTAAAGCAGATTAAATTTATTAATGAAAATAATAGTTCAAAAATTGGCACTGCTCAGGAGTTGCTGCAGGTAATAAAGTCTTTTTAAAAAGGTTAGCAAAGGTTGAAATTAGCAGCTTACCCAGCCCAAGATTGGTTTCATGGGGGAAATCTGGATCTTTTAAAATATGTTAGCAAGTTTAATAAAACAATCAGCAAAATTTACCTGATAGAGAAACTGGTTGTTTAAAACAGTATAATTTCTTAATGAAGGCAATAAATCAAACTTTTCCTGCTTGAGGTTTGCTTCAGGGCTAAATACTGTTTTTTAAATCTAGGTTGGAAAAATAGTAAAAATAAAACTTAAGAACCCCAAGATCTGCTGTGGACCAAGTCCAACTAAAAGGATTTGAAGGTTAGTAGCTTATTGGAAATGATTACCTGCTGAAATACATCTTTGGTTAAAGAAGAAGATTAGTTGATCAAAACAATACTTACTAAACCAATATCTTCTTCAGGGCAAAAATCTGTTTTTTAAACCTAGGTTAGGTAATTTAGTAAAAAAAGCTTACCTAACTTTGATCAGCTTTGGGACAAAGCTCTTTTAAAAAGAAATGAAGTTAGTAGTTTAAATGTAATGATGAAATGCTTACTTGAAATCAGCTTTTATTTGAATCTCCAAATGATTTAGGTTTTACCTTTTAGTTAACTCTATAATTAAAATTAGCTTTGAATTTTCAAATGTTTACCTTTACTATCTTTGATCTATTATGCTTTAAATAGTCAGAATAGTGTATATTTTGAAACTTACCTTTTGAGCTTGATGAATCTATAGCATATAAAAGTGGAAAAGTATGTATTGTATTTAGTGAAGCCTTACACTTCTTAGTTGCTTCTAATCTTATCTTCATGACAGAGAAATAGATAGAGTCAACCAATCATAATTAATGAAGTCATTTCTAGCTCTAATGGTTATCAATAAGTTTCAAATAAAAAAATTCAATGTCTTACCATAATATGAAACTGGATTAGTTTACATCTATTTAATAAAATTTACTACTTTAAAGTAAACTGCTGCAGGTAGGGATGTTGTGAGACACTGCAAAGTGTCCAACAACCCCTTCAAGCGGCAGCATTGGCCACCAAAAAGAACTAATTTATAGGCTTAAATAATTTTGTTGTCAGCCACCTTTGGACTTAAAAGTAGGTAAGTTCTTCCAAGCCAAAACATAATAAAATAATTTCTCCAGGGATTTGAGTGGTTATATATGATAGGGCAAAGACTGTCTATCAATAATCAAGGACCAGCAACAGGAATTATAGTGTTTATTACTACCACAGTCCATACTGATTATCAGTTGCTCTCCTGAGAGAAAAGCAGGCTGGGCCTGAAAGGCCATGTAT
The DNA here is from genome assembly GCA_014839935.2 of Entomophthora muscae. Lineage (NCBI taxonomy): Eukaryota > Fungi > Entomophthoromycota > Entomophthoromycetes > Entomophthorales > Entomophthoraceae > Entomophthora > Entomophthora muscae. The sequence goes on along the minus strand of QTSX02004523.1, from coordinate 30,486 downwards.
AAATAGGGGTAACCTGTACCAGGTAGTTTGCAGCAGTAGCCCAGGGACAATAAAGTCCCAGTGTAGGGTACAACCAGATTGATTAACCCCAACACTGTGATATAAATGAGCCTTAGTTTTACTGAAGTCCTGGGTGGAAAGAGGCCCTGGCGTGAGAGAAAGATTGGCACTTCCTGCATTAGGTTGAAGAAACTGCCCATAGAAGGAAGATCCAGATGGTGGGGCTGGTAATATTCCTAGTCAGAAATGTATTCAGGCGTAACCTGTAGAGGAGGAGAAAGTTCTGAAGGCTGCTAGTACAACAAGGAATATTGACAACAGGATCTGTTGAGTGATGCAAATAAGATGTATAAACTGGTAAAAAAATTATAAATTACTGCAAACAATATATTCTTCTGCTGCATATGGCTTTTATTACAAAGATGTCAACAGTGAGAAAGGTTCCCTTTCTTCACATTTATACTTTCTTGGGAAAATATCTGATTCCTGTGCCGCCAATGAGTTAGTGGCATTCTCTTCAGTGGCATTGTTTTGGTGTTTGACACCTTGTATATTTTCATGTGCAGGGGGTAGCACATTACTTGCCTCTACACTGTGATGTGTCTGGCTCTTGTTTGAAAAGATGTCACAGCAATTACTAAATTCTGCAACAAAATGCTCATGCAATTGTGTGAGTGTATGATTGCTTTCCCACTCAGTCATTTCCTGCTGGTTCTGAAATACAATTTTGCTCATAGTGTTAATTTTTGGGGTTTGCAGCATGTGAGCCCTGCAAACTCCCAGTCATTTAAGGTTGTTGGCAGTTAGTTTTGCATCTGGGGGATTATTGTCTAAAGGTTTTCATGCCTATTGAGGTTCCAGAATATGTGTGCCAACATGTTGTTGGGGCATTCTGGGCCCTGAGATAATCCTCTACTATAGTTTAGCTTGCATATATTGACTCTTTATTTCAGGATTTGTATTCTCTTACCAGGGTCTTTGCATTATCCAGGTTGACTTTATCTTCTTGTGTATTTTTTCACTTGGGTATCTTTCCATTTAATCAGAAAGTGTATTTTTTGGTATCAGATTTTTTTCCCTAGGATGACATCTACTTTATGCTCTGTGAAGCTTCTTACTTGGATGGGTGGGGGAACTGTTCTTACTAACTGATGTGGGAGGAAGGTTTCTTTCTTTTTGGATAACAAGAAACAGTGAAAGACATCATGAAATTTTTATCCTTGGAGTAACTATGGTTGGTATGCTACTTGGTCAATGTGATACAGGACTCGGTAGGGTCCAGTTTGTTGAGGGCTCAGGATAGCACAGGGGAGTGTAGTCTTGATTTTTTTGGCACTGAGATCAACAAGATCTGCAACCTTGATTGAATGACCAGGGCTTTTTTATCAGCAAAAGCTTGGTTCATTTGTACTGCATTCTCAAGTTTTTGGTGCATTCTTCTTGACACATGTGGATGTTGCTTACCCAGACCTGACCTTCTGAGTTGTTAGCTTTCTCTGTGAAATGTTTATCTCAGGTTGGGTTGAATTAATAGTTTTCTTTAAAGGGACACATGCTAGTAAAGCTGTGATCTTGGTTCTTATATCCAAATTGGGCCATATGTAGGTGATTTGTCCGGTCATTCTGCTCTGAATTCACATGGCATTGTAGAGACTGTTTGAGATCATGTTTTACTCTCTTGGTCTGGCCATTGCTCTGGGTGTGAACACAGTGAACAGTGATCTTTTTATTCACAAGGTCTTTTGGATTTGAGCCCAAAACTTGGATGTGAACTGGGGTCCTTGGTCTGACACTACTTCTTGGGAAAGCCTGTGGTTCATGAAGACATGATTCCTAAATAGGGTAGTGGTCTCTTTAGCAGTCACTTTGGCAATGATTGGGATAAAATGAGCCATCTTGAAACAATCAACAATTACAAAGATGGTGTTAATTTTTTTGAATTAGGTAGCTTCACGATGTAGTCCATGAATACTGATTTCCAAGGGCTTTTTGCAATCTGGAGGGTTTTTAGTAAGCCTTCTGGCTTTTCACACTTGGTTTTGATGAGTCCACAGATTTCACATCCATTAATATGTCTCCATTTCCAACTTTATCTTAGGCCACATATAAATTTTCTGGATTTTTTTGGTGTTTTTTTATGTCCAGGGTGTTTTGACATGTGAGAGTTATGATATTCTTTCAGTATCTCCAGGCATAATGGTTTATCAGGCACTTAAATGTGGACAGGTGGTTGTAGGGTTCTTCCCTGTAGTAAGTAGCCTGACCAATAGTAACAACTTTTGATGCCTTTCTTCAATTCTTCTGTGATAGTGGTGCCATGCACATCTAAGGTCTGGGCAGATTGGATTTATTCCCTTCTGCTAGCTAGTCCTAGTAACAAGATTGTTGGTTCAATTATGTTGGGATACAGTAAGGGTTTAGTGTTGAATTCTTCAATTTCTTTAGCACTGGGGAAGATATCTGCTCTCTGGCTCAAAGTGTCTGGTACAATATTGATCTTGTCAGGTTTGTAGCTGATTGTCAAGTTGTAGTCCACTAGGAATAATGCCCATCTGGCCTGGAATTGGTTAAGTTGTCATGGTTTAAAGAAATATGTCAGGTTTTTGTGGTCTTCCATAATATACACTGGTGATTGGCGTTGTACAAGCATCTTCTCCAATGTTATAAGGATTAAATGATAGCAGTCATTTTTGTCAGGGATCCATCCTGCAGGAGGCTCCTCAGAACTTACGGGTGGACGGCCCTCTGGTCCTGAAGGGAGGGCCCATCACAGGATGGGCGCTAACTTTACAATATATGACAAGGATTTCCTGAGAATGGCCCTGTTGTGAATTCTGCTATTCACACTGTTTTGATTTTGCCATCATTGGGTTATTTCAAAAACAAATCTCTTGCTTTTGCCTTTGCTCCTCAAAATGGGTCTGTTTCTGAACTAGTAAATTCAATTGTTTGGTTTTCTGATTCTGCACAACTCACTCAACTCACTCATGCTTGCGGCAAATGATCCTACCTTCCTAATATTGTTTTGTGGTATTGCTAAACAATATATATATTCCAATTCCTTGTTTCCAATGAAATTTAGGTTCTATTCACATTTTTGTCTTTGTGTTTCCAAGTACTTTGGCACCTCTCTCTAGTCACAACGAGTAGAAATTTATTATTCAGGGCCACAAGGTAATCAGATAACCTTCCCTGCCAACTAACTGAGACTTAGTATGAATCCAATCCTAAGGTTAGGGTTCCCTGTTGTGTGTATGTGCTGCGCCTCAGAACACAACTAAAATGGTGCTCACTACAGGGGCTGTAAGCCCCTTGGTTATCCCTTTTGCCACCATGTTTTCAGGTCTACCGCCTCCTCCTATACAAGAGCTGTCTTCACCTGAAATTTACAGACCTCCTATCAAAGAGTACATCTCAAACCTGCCTATTGTCCCTGCTATATTGAACCTCATAAATAGTCTCCGTCTAGTAGTATACCCCATGAGTACCCCCAACTTAGAACAAGGCATGGCTATTGCCCTTGAAATAGCCCATGATGGGGCCATCCCTTGCCTTCAGTTACAGTTCAATTGAGCAAAATACTAAAAGTTGATTGTTGCCCTGCAATTTTCACAACATCTCCTCTCAGTGGCTGGCTCCGCTGAGCATCTACTGCCATCCTTTGTGCAGCCTACCTTAGCCTATCACCAAATGGTGTTGGGGCTTCATGTCCAAGAGATTTTTTTCTTCAAGCTGCTGTCACTAATCATTGGTATCAATTTGCTTCTTGCCAGCAGTGGATTCATTCCCTGTTCTCCTTGGTATCTGATAATCAACACAACTTCATTACTTCTCAAGCTTGCTTGGTTGCGTCCATAGAGCAAATGTGCCTGTCCATTCCTGAGTACGTCAGGGAACATCTACATGAATGCCACCAGTTACAACAGCCTTGGCAAACTAAAGTGGACTCCACCCTGAATGCCCACCTCTCTGATTTCAAACAAATTGTGGAGAAGCTTAATGTGTTTAGTGCTTACTCCTTTATCAATTGCAACAGGTAGTGGAGCTTGCTGCTAGAGGTCTCCACACTCTCCACAGAGAGTTTGATCAAGAGAGGGCTACTATAGCCGCCGCCATTGCCAAGCTTCAAGACCAAGTAAATGAGCTGTCTGCACCCAAACCAGATGTTCATCCTTCTCCCCCACCTGATGACATGATGGATAGAGAACAAAAGTTATGGGACGCTATCCAAGAGCTATGTGTGTCCACTTGTAGTCAAGGACACCCAGCAGACCCTTCACATCCAAATCCTCAAGTGCTTGCCATGACAACACAAGTTACTACCCTGCAAGGAGAAGTTGCCGTCCTATGCGAGACTGTGGCAACTGTCTCTAGCCCAGTTGGGATCATTGACAGAGATGACTGTTGTCTGGCACTGCCCTGGAACCCCTGAATTTATTGTGCTAGGGAGTTGATTGCCTAGCCAATAAAGTGAAACATCTGAAGCAGGATCATCTCAGTCTTGACAAGGATGTTCAAGAAATGAGTGAGTTAATTGACTCTGTAAACAACAGGTTTGCCCCCTGCCTCTCTGTGGGGCCTTCTTTGACCTCTCAGTTGGCTGAGCTTTCAACTGTGGTGATCACACATGGTCAATGGTTATATGTTACTAAACAACAGACTGACCTGGCCAACAATGTGGGTGCCTGCGCCTCTGAGACTTTGACCACTCTTGAAGAGAGTGTTTGCCAGCTGTGGGCACAACAACCCCCTTTGGAATCAAAAGCTGAATTCACCTCGTGTATAAATGTGCTAGATAGTAACAATGGTGGCCCTACTCCCAAAGTTCACTTCAAACCTATCTTTAAACAAGTCTTTAATCCTAAAACTTCCATCATTGCAGCGTTCCTGACCATCTACAAGACAGCCATGCAAAGGGCCTCTGATGAGGTTAAAAAGGAGCACATTCTAACCTGCTTGCACCCAACCTGCCAGGAGGTGGTAGTGCCAGAGGTGCCCACAATTGAGACTTGGAAAGAGATGAAACAGCTTCTGATTCATGAGTTTGGTGGCAACCTTAGCTTGGAAGTAAAAAAGGACGCTTTTATGCACATTGCTTTCAAACCTAAGGAGACTCTAGCTGAATTTGCAGATAGATTCTACATGGAAGGACAGCAACTGATAACAAGCAGACAATTGATGACCCATGAAGCTTGCATGGCTTGCGCCCAGGCCCTCAAGGTTAACCAGCTTCTGTGCCTCTATTTTAAGGCTCACAAAGCCATGATTTCCTCTATGAAGAGCATAAAGACGCTGTTGCAGGATATGCACCTTACCCACTCTGGAGCTGCTGTGTGTGAGAATCAAGCAGCCTATAACTCTGGTTCTTCTTCCTGTGGCCCCTGCAACCTCACTATGAACTCTCAGAACCCTCCTAGACGCCAAGGTTGCCATAACTGTGGCCAGATAGGTCACCACTCTCAAGCCTGTACCAATCCTCAAGTTGAAGGTGCTGATCCCAAGGACCAGGCAGGAAAAGAACAGTCAACCTAGAGGCAGAGACGCTCTCAGTTGACAGTCCTTCCCAGTCTCCTCCAATTTCCCCATCTGTAGCAGACTCTGAGCCTGCCAACACCAAAGCTTCTCTCATTTTGCTACTATTCCACGATATTTCTGATGACTCTGACATGAATGATTCAGACATTGATGATTCCAATGCCTACAAATACTCAGTTCTAGCTGTCCCTGAAACTGTTGCAGTTCCTTACAAACTTTGCTCTGGGAAAACTACAACAACTGCCAAGCCTCTTCCTGAAGCCAAGGAGGTTGTCTCTCATCCATACCTCACACAAGCTAAGAGGTCTTCTGTGCTTGTAGAATCTTCTGAATAAGCTGCTGAAGTAGCAGATGCTGTCTTCAAGAATGTTTCAGTCTTGCTTCCTCTCCAGACTGTCTATAAAGAGTTTTTAGGCTTGAGATGCATGATTGAGAAATGGGACAAAGAGCTAGCAGAGGCCCAGGACATCCTGGCCTTCCTCCCACCCTTTGGTTGTACTACTGCTTGTGTGGAGATATCCATTAAAAAGGTGAAAATCAAGGCCTTGGACACTGGATCTCCTGTTAATGTTGTCTCCTTGAAGCTTGTTAAGAAGCTTAAACTTGCCCCCAACCTTAATTACCACCAGTCTTATGGTACAACTGGGCTATTCATGACTCACACTATAGGGGCTTATTCTGCTCTTCCCATGTGGTTTGGAAAGCTACTCTTAGCTGTGCCTGCCGTTGTCTTGGAAAATGAGAGTTACAATCCTCTAGTTGGTACTCAGTTCCTTAGAGAATACAATGGGATCATCAACTTGAAGGATGGTTACCTCTCTATCTTAGGGTACAAAGTCCCTCTGATCTTCAAAGAGCCTGTCAAAGTCCCTGGGAAACGCCTCAAGACATTTACCTTAGAATACCCCACTGGTGTTTTCACCTTAAAATACCACACCCACTCATCCAACATGAAGTGTTCTCCTATGGCTTGCCCTGCGTCTGAGGGGATTCCTCTCCTGGCACTTCTGCTGTGACCATCCCCCTGGCTTTCAAGCCATCCTGGACTCTCATATATTGTACAAGTTACCTGAGTGCACGTTTTTAGAGCTTTACTCTCCTCTCTTGCTAGGTCGCAATGAACCCTACCTCTGCCCCAGGATCTTAGATGTCTCTCACAAAGATCCTGACCAGTTGTTGGTAGCCAACTTAACAGCACACTCTATAATTGTGTCTAGAGGTCAGGTTGTTGGTATGGCAAGCTGCTAAATGCTCCTGATGTGATATTGCTACATCTTTTTGGTACCTTCCAGGACTTTAACTTACCTGAAGACGAGCCACAGGTCCTATCTCTGTTTACCGCTCAAGACTTCCCGCAACTGTCCCCAGTTTGACAGAAGGAAGTAATCGACCTGCTAGATCAGTTTTCAGATATCTTTGCTAAGGATAGCATTGACTATGGTCTAGCTAAATAAGTTATTCATCAGATTGATACTGGTGATGCTCCTCCCTTCTGAGCTAAACCTTATTGCCGTAGTCAGGTAGAAGACACTCAGGTATCTAAGAAACTCAAGCAGCTATTAGACACTGGGTTACTTGCTCCTTCCCAAAGTCCATGGGCCTCCCCTTTGCTCATCTTGAAGAAGAAGGATGAAGGTCACCACATTGTGATAGACTATCAACAGTTTAACTCCTTAACTAAGAAGGATTCTTACACCTTGCTGTGTATTGATGATGCACTCTGCCATCTTGGAGGTTCTAAATTCTTCTCAGCTACATATTTGACATCTGGCTACTGGCAAGTTGACTTGTCTCCTGAAGATAGAGAAAAGGCTGTGCTTATCACTTCTGAAGGGCTGTTTGAGCCTACCTGTATGCCGCAAGGACTGTGCAATGCCCCTGCTACCTTTCAACAGGCCATGGACTTCATTCTTTGTGATTTGAAGCTTTCATGTGTCCTGGTGTACTTGGATGATATAACCGCCTTCAGTGCAACCTTTACCAATTATCTGGCCCACCTAAAGGAAGTGTTCCTTAAAATTTGAGAGGCCAGCCTCAAGTTGAAACTGTCTAAATGTGCTTTCTTCAAGGAGCGCCTTGAGTTCTTGGGTCATGAGGTATTTTAAACGGGGATATGACCTAGGACCAAGAAAGTTGAGACTTTTGACAAAATGCTTCCCACTACCAATATTTGTGAAGTACAAGTCTTTTTGGGCATTATGGGGTATTATAGACAGTTTATCCCTGACTTTGCCAATACTAGTGAGCCTCTGGTTCAGCTGTTACACAATGTTCCCTTTGAATGGGCTGCTAGTCAACAATAAGCCTTTGAGACTCTTAAACAAAAACTCAAAGAGGCTTCTTTCTTGGTGTATCCTGACTATGATAAGTAGTTCATATTTTATACAGATGCTAGCAACCTAGCTATTGGGACCATCCTGGCTCAATTAGATAATGAGGGGGTGGATCACCCTGTAGTGTATACTTCTTGTGTTCTTAACAAACATGAGAAGAACTATAGTGTCACAGAGAAAAAAATGCCTCACTGTGCTGCATGTAGTCAAACAATTCTGACATTACTTTTATGGCACTTATTTCACTATGGTCACTGACCACATCTTGCTCAAGTAGTTATAGCAGCTTAAGGAACCAGAAGGGCAAAAAGCTAGATGGGCCCTTTGCTTGCAGGGCTATGGTTATACTGTGCTACATTGCTCTGGAATCCAGCATCAGAACACTGATGGGTTGTTGTGAATGCCTGTCCTTTCTTTACACCCTGCAAAAACTGATTGATTATATGAACTGATTGGGTATTCTTCTTCTTGGAAAATTGAGACTGAGAAGATTTGATCTGCCCTGACTAAGCTATCTGAGAACACCCTCATTTGTGACAACCAGCTCTTCAAAAAGATGTGTGATCAATACCTACCATATGTACACCTCAGTCTTTGCCTTTTATTGGTGCTCCAGGTTCATAAAGAGACTGGACATAGAGGCATTGCCAAGATCTATGATTGGCTTCATAAGAACTATTACTGAAAGAACCTCTGCCCGCTGATCCTGGATGTCATTGCTAGTTGTCATGATTGTCAGCTACATTGTCCTTGAGCTGCCTCACACAAGTTCAAATTAGTTCCTCCACAGCACACCTTTTATACAGTCAGTATCGATGCTATAGAACCTCTTTCCTGCCCATGTTCTGGTTGCTGCTTCATCTTATTTGCTGTTGATCATTTCAGGAAATGGGTAGAGGCTTGCCCCACCAAAGACATCATAGCTAAAACCACTGCCATCTTTTTACTGCAGGATGTGTTTTATTGCCATGGTAGCCCTCAAGTGTTATTGTTGAAAAATGGATCTAACTTTAATGCAAAGTTAGTGACTTCTGTTGTAGAGGCTTTGGGGTCTCATCAATCCTTCTCAGCCCCTTACAATCCTTTCACTGATGGGGCTGTATAGCGTGCTAACTCAACTTTAGTTTCTATCATGCGGAAACTCGCATATTCTGATGCTGTAAATTGGGATCTATACCTGCCTGCTGCTCTCTTTGCCTACCACCTCAGTAAGCATTGTGTTACTGGGTACTCTCCCTTTGCTATGTTGTATGGGTGCAAGGTAACCACTCTGTCACTTTTGGGGGGGGGGGCCTACTCTCTTCTGACAAAGCCATGGATCCTGATGCCCACATCAAAAACTTGGTCAACCACATAATTGACATACAGGCCACTGTGTATACCTCTGTGTACAAGACCAAGATGCTTGAGCTCTCCTGACAATGCTGGACGCTCTCCCTGCCTGAGTTTAATGTTGGCAACCATGTCCTTTACTACCAACACAGAGTAGGTGGTTGCGTACACAAGTTAGACTCTCTGTGGATTGGCCCTCTAGAAGTAACCTTTAAGCAAGAGTCTGAATACACTGTAAAGCTCCTGTCTAGTGGCCGTCCTTTTGCTTGAGTGCACGCAAAGTTCCTTCATAAATATCACCCCCCCTAAGGCCAATCTAGAGGAGGGCAATGTTGTGAATGCCGCTATTCACAGTATTTCAATTTCGCCTTCGGTGGGCCATTTCAAGGACAAATCTCTTGCTTTCGCTTTCACTACTCGAAATGAGTTGATGACCAATTCAGGAAATACAATTGTTTGGTTTCCTGATCCCTGTGCAACTCACTTGCCCCACTAATGCTGGTGGTAAGTGATCCTACCGTCCTGGTAGTGTTTTTTGGTATTCTCAACTACTATATATTCCATTTCCTTGTTCACCAATAAAATTAAGCTCTATTCACATTTCTGTATTTGTGTTTCCAAGTACTTTGGTGCCTAACTCTAGCCACAAATAGTAAAGATTTATTGTTCAGGGCCACAAGATAATCAGATAACCTTTTCTGCCAACTAACCAAGACAGTACAAATCCAATCCTAAAGTTAGGATTCCTGTTGTGTCTGTGCCACGCCTCAGAACACGACAAGCCCAGAGGCCACTAGAAGGCACCATGGAATTGATGAGGCTAGTAAGAGTGAAATACATTACCACAAATATTTGGGTCAAGGTGGATTCACTTGCAGCAAAAGATTCTTGCAGGCGGTTGGGCCACGGGGTCATAGAGGAGTGTCAGGGCCCAGAATGCCCTGGACAATCAGCTAGTTTTTCTAGAGACAAAGCAACCCACAGCATGGAAAACATTACCAACTGCCTTCCAGAGAGAAAACCCCCTTTCAAATAACAAATGTCCTTGGATTTGAGAGGCTCACAAGCCTCAAATCCCTGGCATCAGATCTAATAACAAATTTGGGGCCATTTACTATCAGAAATAGACCATTGGGAGCACAATTGGGTGCTTGATTGCTCGTGGGTTCTATTAATAGCTGTGGCATCTTGACATACTGCAGTCAAACCAAGGTTCCTGTTATACCAACCAATGACCATTCACCTCCATGCACAAGTACGCAATTTTTGGGCCAAATTGCAAGTATTGTTGAAAATGATACCACCAGGCCTCTGGTGGCACAAAAGGCTAAGTATTCCTCAGTGAGTGTAAGTAGTGATGAGGAGAAGCTCTCCTCACTGTTGACATCTTAAATAAACAACTTATATGCCCATGACCCATTATTTTCTTGCAGGAATCATCTATTTTTGCTCAAATTTAATTATTCTGTTTGCATCTATTTGTGAATCCACTACTCAATATAAACTTGCCTATCTGTACCCTCCTGGCTATACTCCTGCTACCTCAGTCAATCTGCCCTGCACTATTGACTTGGATTATTTCCATCCTCATCACCTGGATCTCCCTCCTGGCCACCCTAGAGTGACCATTCCGCCTACTATGAAGGAGATTTCTCATAATCCCCCTGCCCAATGTGCCTTCTGCCCAAGACTTCAGTAAGTTGGGGTTCATTTACATCACAGTATTGGGCCTGGCCAATCAGGTTGTGCCTCATACTAGAAGTTGGCGTCCTCTGGCTACTGCTGTGAATTATATTGTCAGAATAGTGCCAATTGTGCACATGGCCTTTCAGACCCAGCCCGCCTCCCCTGTGAGAGTCCAGCCGGAGTCTAGTATGGGCCGTGACAGGAAATTCATTGGTACCAGGTAGGTAGGCAGGTAGTTGTAATTGTCTTGGAAAAGCAGAGGGGCACAGTGATCCAGGTTCCTTCATATTCAATAACCTCAGTTTCTCTGGTCCAGGCTTTGGGGTCATGGAGTAGGATTTCCTCTAAGGTGAATTCTGAATACACTAGTTTGGGTGAGTATTAAGTAAAATGTACTGGGCCAAAGGGTGCTCCTGGTGGACAATATAGTTCAGGCAGTATTTCTGTGGTTTCTTGGGGTTAGCTGGCGTAGTGGACAGTGCCGTGGAAGTTAGACTGCAAATGAAAGAGTGCTAAAATTAAATACAGGATGACCTGGGTGAACCAAAGGTTCATATCACTTTAATGTAAAAATGGTGATAAGCAACTTTCTGGCGGCCCAGAGTATAAGTATGCCTATCTGCCATAGGAAAACTTTTGCAAACCCTTTCAGGCAGGATGATACCATCTACCAGGGTTTGGAAACCCTCAGTGGCATCCTGTGTGGGTGATTCCTCATTGGCTGGACGGCAACCTCCAGAATCAACTCATACAGAATGGAACATCCTCCATGTTGACAATTTCAAAAATTGTTTTTGCTTTATCTTTTATAATTTCAATTAAAAGATCAAAATAAAAATAAAACATTGCTTCTATTATCAGTGTCAATTATTTAATCAAGAACAAAATAATCTTTAATATTGAAAATAAGAAAAATATTTTTGAAAATTGTCAACATGGAGGATGTTTCATTCTGTATGAGTTAATCCTGGAGGTTGCCGGCTGGACTGGGGCAGGGAAACTCAAATTCTCTCTTTGAGCCGTAGGATTTGTCATCCTCTGCCAGCCCACATTCTTGGGAAAGTTTCTTCAATTCCCCATTGGTGGTGGCCCCAGTTATCTTAGGATCATTGTTTGGGTCAGCGCTCAAATTAGCGGGGCTAACAGGATCCTTCTGGGGACAGGGCTTCAACAGAAGATTTCACACTGGTAAGTCTTGGGAATTTCTCTTAGTTGAATTCATCTCTAATTCAAGCCCAAAAAACGCGGTGGCTTGGCCTGCAGGCTGCCGGGTCTCAGAGTTTGAATCCTGTAGTTGGAATTTATTCACATGTATTGCTAACAGAAGTTTGTCATTTGTGATACTACTGGTCCTGCAAAAGTGAAACAGATTTAGTCAAAGGGGTTTCTACAAGCAGTAGAAGCCAACATAGAGAGCCTCACAGATCTTAACAGGCAACTCCAGGCAACAACAGATAATTTAACCCAGGGCAGCATAATCACAAAGATAGCCATCCTGACTTATCCAATAACCTGAAAGAGACAGATCACAGACTCATCAGATTTTGAAAGACTAAGAAAACAAAAGCTCAAGAAATACATCCAAAACTAATACAGGACTGGTCAAAAGAGGGTGTATATGTACCAATTTTGCGCAAGGATCTTCTGACAGGAATGTAATCTAGGCTGATACAGTCAAACCTAAGGACAACAACTTGGAGAGTACTAAACAGAGTGTACCGTACAGACACACAGAAGCAAAAAGTATCCATACTAAGGATACTACATCTGCAACACTGATACAGCAGAAGTTGAACACAGATATTTCACATTCCCCAATTCAAGGGCGATTTACAAACTGATCTATAAGAGTATAGACATTTTGGAGAGAATGTGGAAACACCCAGGACACGATTTTCTGTTCCACAAATCCCTCCCTAATGTTCCTTTACAGGTCTAATCCATGCTTTAGTGTAACACTATATGGCAAATTCACATCTGTCGTAAAGATATGGTGATAAAAACAGACCTAGCATCCCACAATTGACAATACTAGGTTTCCAAAAACACATCGACACCGCACTAAGAGGGTCTCCAAATATGAAAACCCAATCCTGGGCGGTAAGAAACGTCTAGATAATATGAAGAAAACCTGGAGTCTGGTCTTCCATGACTTCGAAACGGAGTGACTGGCCTTTGTCTGGTCCTCTCTGACTCTCGATCCTCATAGAGGATGAGTCATTTTACACATGGGCGCTCCCTAATGGATACCACCACCTCCCCCCAAATAAACAAATTCTTGGTTCTAAAAAATAGGTCATTAGGGCTGGCGGCCCGCAGCCCAAGTTGAGTAGAGTATAATTCCTGTTCCGAACTTTAGGTTTCAGAATAGAAAGAAATGACATTCATAGCATTAGTATTTAAATTTGGTAATTTTTTATTTTCTTGATAAAAAAAGTTGTCATTTTTAAGTTTAAAAGGCTAAATACAAAAAAACAAGAAATTCACATGTGAACTTAGTATTTTATTCAAGTCATTTTCATTTCTTTTAAAAGTAAAGAAGCAACATATGAAAAGCATAATAGTTGGATCAAAAATGTATATTCAATAACTGAAAATTTAAGGTGGGCTGTTTTCCGCACCAAAAAAAGATGATAATGTAAAGGAAATATAGGCAACAGTAGTTAGAGGTTTTTGTTGAGTAATTTCATGTAATAGCGGATTTGTTTATTTGTCACAACGATTATCGACGTAAGCACCCACACGCAGTATTTAAACCCAAGCCCAACTGAAATAAAGCTGCCCTTATTATTAAAAAATCTCACATTTAAAAAAAAATTAAATCAGTAATTGATTTGTGACTCATTTTTAGGTAACCTTTTTTACCTAACTAATTGTCGATTTCTTCAAACCTGATTTTTAGTAAACATGTATTGTGGAAATTTGGTTTAGGTTTTTTGCGACTTATTTCAGGCATTATTTTTAAATTGATTTTCAGTTTATTTTCGAATTTGATTTCATTTCGTATTTTGATCGCCAATCTTTTTTGTAAAGATTTTTTATAATAGTGTTAAATCCTTTTTTAAAGAGGATTTTCAATAAAGATTTTTAGAGCTTGATTTTATAACTATGATACAAACCGACAGATATGAGCATACTATCCCAGGTAACAAGAAATTTATGGACAGCATTGTCGACTCATCCTCCCTCATAAGGGAGGGAGTCATTCAATGGAAGGACAGGCACACAGAGAGCCTGCAGAATGCTACCCCTTCCTCTGGAAACCCATACTTTCCTTCTCCCATGGCCGCGTTTCCTTTTAAACGCCGCCTCTGAAGCCTAATAAACTTGTGTTCCCTCAAAAAAATTAGAGCCTGATTTTCAGCAACCGTTTTTTGCGACTGGATTTAGGTGAACAAATTTCAAACTCACTTTTAGCAACGCTTTTGACCTGATTTCAGTAAAGGTTTTTTAAGACGGAATTTCAATATGGTTTTTAAACTGATTTTCATCAAACATTCGAGACAGATATCAGTTATAATTTTAATAACATATATTCAGTAAATAATTTTTTATTGATTTCAGTTATAGTATTTTTAACAAACCTTCTGTTTATTTTTTGCGGCTGATTTTTAGTTATTTTTGGTGTACCAATCACTTTTTATAAGGTACTTTTCTTGGTTTAAAATATAAAAATATATGTAAATTAAACTTAAATTAAAAACCGTTTACTTTTGGGAGATTTTACATTTTAAAGGTAATTTAATTAATTTTAACTATCGAAAAACTAAAACTATAAAATTAATTTTTATTTACAAAAAGTTTGTTTTTAGCTTTCCAATGAAAAAAATCGCAAATACTACATCAAAAATAAAGAAAATAAAAATAAAGTTGCTTTAATTTATACAAAACTTTATATGTCAATTTGAAAATAAATCGAGTTCAAGAATTAATACATCTTTGTAAATGAAAAATAAAATGAATTACAAATACTTAGTTTTTATCAAAAGAATTTATATTTAGAGCCAGAGTAATAAAAAATATTCCTTATTATCCAGAAAACATTAGGGATAAATGCTATAATTTTATGGGGTAAACAAGTATTGTTTTTTAGGAATATAAAAGGCTTTAGTTTCATGTATAAATTTTTAAAAAAATAGATGGATTTTTTTAAAAGTGAGAGTTAAACAAAAGTTTTAAAATTAATTAAAAGTATTTTTTTAACCAACCTTCAAAATAAGAATTGGCCAAAATTCTTGATTGATTATTCCTATTAATTTTATTTTAAAATATCGATGTGTTTTTTGAATGATTCATGAGTAAAAAATATGTATAATGAAAACTCCTTTTTATTTGACCAACTCTCCGATAATGTGGTCATACATTTCAGATTACAGGGAATAATTTTGAGGAAAAGAATATAAACTAAAGTTTTATATTACAATTTTTGGTGTCAGAGCATTTTTAAAAAAATTAAAGGAAGTAAGAAGTCTTTCTCTGTCTATATTTTTCAACTGATATTATGCCTTTCACCCAAAACTGAGGCATCGTTTGTCTTTTATTTATCTTTATTTTATCTCTGATAAACTAACTTTAATTAAAGAAATTAGAAATAAAATAATTAAATTGGTTAAAAATGAGAAAGTTAAAAAAATACCTTGATATGTTTTTTTTAAAACTTTTTAACATCATTTTTTATTTTGCAACTTAATTTTGATAATATTTAATATGCAGTTATATATCTGCTTTTATTTTATTTCACTGGGGAAAACTGTTTTATCTTTTATCTTACGATTTGTTGTAATCGTTACAAGGCAGTAAAAGATTTTTATGACTGAATTTCATCCATACAGATAAAAGACTAAAAATCTCTTATGCTTGAACCATTAAATTTACAAATAAAAGTTACCTTTAAATTTGCAAAAATGTTTGCTTCAAGAAGACATGTTTGATAAAGTAGTTGTTAGTTAACCTATTTTATGTTAACAATTATTTTAGGTTGAACTTTTTCTATTAATAGCCAAAAAATTATCTTTATAAATAAAAACCTATACAAGATCTCAGAAAAACCGATCTTGGTATCGTTTCCTTATAGCCATAGAATTATCCCACAAAATCTCCTATCGCAAAAATTGTAAAGCAATATACACTATACATATTATATATACAGTATTTTTTTGTTAATTTCATTACAAATTTTGAAGTTGTAATGGTGATTTACAAATATCAGATTTTCAGCCCACAGGAGAACAGGTACAGTCAAGCCATCAATAACAAGAACGCCAGTTAGGCGGAACTCAAGGCAACAACAGTTAAAGAAACTAAAATTAGAATCGAAAACAAGTTACAGAAAGAAGAGATGTTTATTGATCAGGAGACAGGCACAATTTAAAGCTCACTGATAAGCGTTATCTTTTATCAGATATCGGAGCTGATAACAGAATCGCTACGACAAAGTATTATTTTCCTATATGTTGCGTCGAATTAAATTTTTGAAATGATACATTTCTTAGCTTAGATATTTTTAATTTTATATAAAAACCTTGAGAATTTTATTTTATTATAATAACTCAAGATTATAGTATTCACGTAGATTTTTCTAAAAAAACACTCGTTTTGTTAATAAAACCAGTTTAATCAAAGATATAGAGAAATACAAGAGATTATAAATGTAATATAAAACAAATGTTTAAAATAGACCAAGACATAAGCTATTTTATATCTAAAAGCATAATTTCTAACTTTTGAAATTAAATTAACTATCCACAGGTGTCTTTTTCATTGATTAAAAGTTTTATTGAGTCATTTTGATTATTAAGATCCAACTAAACTTTAAAAAACAATAAAAATAATAATCAATAATTATTTCAGAAATTACTTTTAAAGATAATGCTTTTTATAAAATTCAATAAGAAAAAGAATATTTTCCAGAAGTGATGTATTAAATGCAGTTAAATACCAATCTCTAAAAAAGAAAAAAACCAGGAAACAGTAATGTCTTCAAGTCTTTCTTAAAAACTTTAAAAAAATAAATGTTTTACCACACAATCTAGTAATTTGAATATCACTGTTATACATATATAGTTTTGAATAGTAAAATGTGAATAATGAATAAAGTTATAGGTTTAATTTAAATTAGATTTATACCGCAATTTAAAATATGATTATTTTATATATAAATATACTTTTCGAAAGTAAATCTAAATTTACATTCCTTTTGGAGAGAAACTCCATATAAAAACATAGAAGTTGTCAGGGATAAACTAAAATGCGTTTTCTTATTGCAATCGATATCAAGATGTGTTTCTTGATTTATCCCATTTAGCTCAAATAGTATACAACATTATACATAAAAAATCAACACAAAATGCATTATCTTGAAATTATTCTTAATGCCTTTTCAGTTTAATGCTTTATTTTTGTTTTAAGTATTATCATTCTAGGTTTTTTAACTTACTTTGGTTTCACCAAGGAAACCTAGATTGCTGCTTATGATCACATGTAACTTATTACAAATTTTCTTTTTTAGAATCTAATTCAACTTGGTTTTTAAAACTATTATATTATTACCCTGAATAACCCCAGAAACATTTATATCAAAACTTTTTTTAATGGGAATATTTCCTTTCTTATGTGTCTCAATTATCATAGAATGTCAATAAGGTGTAAAAATAGATTTAAACTTTGCATTTTTTAACGCAAAGGAATGTGATGATGATTAGTTTTACTCTACTAAATTTAACATATCTAAAATCATAGTTTATTATAGGAAATAAATATTGTTTAAGTAACAGTAAGAAACTATCAAAAAAAGAAATTACACAAACTTCACATAAGTATTTCAATAAAAACTTTTTTAGGGATTTTTTTATATTTCACTTGTTCATTACACCCCCTTTTTATGCGTAACTTATAAATTCTTATGAAAATATATTCTTTTTACCTATGTAGAACATGACCAATAAAAAACATTTCAAGAAAAAAATTTAGGATTATTTAAGCTCTTCCCTAGAATCATGGCTCCCTTCTAAAAATTCATCTTAAAAAATAGATAACAATTAAGATTACCGAACAAAGCCTGTTATATCAAAACCAAAAACTACAATTGAACTTTCTTCTTTGTAAGTTTCAAGCTTTACAATGTAAACTTGATTACAGCTCAAATGCTATTTTAATCAAATCGGCAGGCTATTAATTTTGGAATGTCTGGAATACAAAAAGGGTTGCGGGGGACTTTTTTATATTTTCAAATTTTGTTTGCAGATATAATTTTACTATTTTCCTGTTTTGTGTAATTTCTGCTGGTGGGTAGCCAAAATCGATCAAAATTGTGGTCTTTTTAAATGTGAAATTGATTATATAGGCTATGGTATTTATAATTCTATACTATTTACTGTAAAATCCTAAAAATGATTATAAATTTAATGAGATTTCCCAACAATAAATCGTCAGTAATCAGGAACGATAGAACGCTTGAAATATACTACCTTGAATTACAAATTTAAATTAGAGTAATAAAATAAACATTTTTTATTCAAACTCTTAAACTAATTAAAAAGGCTAATATTCAACTTGCGATTTTTGCTTTTTTAAAAAACTAAATTTTACAAGTTAAACTATATTTTAACAAAGATTAAAGTGCTCTTTTTTCTAATTTTTTAATCTATATATCCAATGGTGGTATTTTTATTTAAACTAAAGATTAAGATTCTTCGCCATAAGTTAAATCTTACATGATTCAATATTAAATGATAACTAAAAAAATTCGTTTTTTCCATATTAAAACTAACTTTAAACCTTTTTTAATAAAAGTAAGAAAAAGGTTTATTTAACAGGTTTAAAAAAATCTCAAATAAAAATGTAAGTTTTAATTTTGTGTTTATTTTGTAACATAAGTTTGGAAAATCAGTTAGCCATAAAGATTCTAAATAAAGTGTTAAAAATGTTAATTTAATATAATTGCTCAGATAATAAAAATCAGGACATAAAAATAGTGAATCTTCAATTTAAATTACGAATAAACAATAAGGATTTGCTTCGAAATTTATGTAATTTTTAAAAAATTAAAAATTTAAATGGAACAATAATTTAGTACAAGTAATGTTTTTTATCAGGCAGTGTGTATTTTAAAAAAAATAACATTTTTCTAAAAATCGATTTATTTAGATTTAATAGATTATGAGCTTGTATAAGTAAAAAATCTAATTTGTGATTCAAAGAAAAGAGCTTTTAAACTATTATTAAAAGGGGTTAAAACTTTACATTCCAACCAATATTCTTGTAGTATGAGGGATTGAGGATTAGTTTATATTGCAATATTTTCAAAACAATTAAATAAGAATAAAATCCTATATATCTGTAAATATTCCCTTATAGTTTATATTTATTAAGATAGTGGGATACACTATCTAGAAAGACGCGATCTAAAAACGTTATCTAGAAAACACCATCTAGAAAGACGCCATCTAGAAAATGTGTCCTAAAAC
This sequence comes from Entomophthora muscae, assembly GCA_014839935.2. Lineage (NCBI taxonomy): Eukaryota > Fungi > Entomophthoromycota > Entomophthoromycetes > Entomophthorales > Entomophthoraceae > Entomophthora > Entomophthora muscae. The sequence goes on along the minus strand of QTSX02004523.1, from coordinate 11,135 downwards.
GCCATATAGAAACCCTATGTCAAATTTCTGGCAGAACTGTGTCAAAAAACTTAAAAATTAATAAAAACCCCAAAAAATTCAGAATAGTAAGAAAAACATATGGCTAGACTCAAAATAATCCAAAGATTTCAAATCTGCAAAAATAATGTGGGATCATTTAGTAACAACTTTAGTGTGCAAATCTCCAAAGTCAACACACCCCAAAACTAAGATATTTCCATATTGAAATTTACTTCTATGTTTGTATCAATTTACTAAAAATTAAGTAAAAATTACATATTTGGAAGTATGGTATTTAATGGAAGAGTAACTTGATCAGGCTTCAGTCCCAAAAGTTTTTGGAAAGCCTTTGAGATGGGCAAGTCGGCCTTCCCGGTGTAATAGGTCAAACCCTCCTTAGTGACACTTGCAAACTTGACCTGCTAGTCTGCATTCTTGGATACAACAGTTTTTCTTTTGATGGCCTGAGGGTAAAGCTGGTCCCCATGGATATACCAGATCTTCAGCTTTTTGATAATCACAATGAATCTGGGCTTCTTTATCTTAACCAGGCAAGAAAATTGATTGTACCAACGTTCAAGTGATGAGGTGGTCTTAGTTACACTGTCCTTAACCTGATTATTACAGCTCCAGTTAATGGAGACACTACCCTTGAATATATAAAATCATTAATGAAGCATTTTAAAGCTGAAAAACACAAATTACAGATCCCTTTATGATAAGGAATAAAACCAGTATACTTTTTTGGTTTTTAATGGCTGTGTTACAGGGAGATAGTACTATCAAAGGTGAGTTAATTCGAGTTGATATACTATATGTGGTTATAAATTAATATCATACTTTATTCCCAATTTTTAAGGAAAAGGCTTGGATTTATCACATAAAAGTGTAATTTATTATTTGATTCCAGATGCCGTATTTCTAGATGGCGTATTTTAGGTTATTTATTAAGTGTTTTTATATTAAAAAAATCTTATTTTGATAACACTCTTTTTATTTCAATTTTTGATAGCGTTCTCTAGATGCCGTTTTTCTAGATGGCGTATTAGAAACCAATATATAAAAAATAACTATTTAATAATTTTTTTTAATTTTGCCAATGTAAATTCTGACCTTATCGCGAATTTTTTTCTAGATGGCGTATTGCACCATTAAAATTCATCACTATACTTCAAGTGTTAAATCTTTTGTTGTGTTTTTAATAGTTATAAAAAACAAATATTTATATGGTAAAATCTTTATTGTTACAAATCATGATTTAAAATGCTATTCTTTATTTTTTAATTTATGAATCATCATATGTCGATAATTAAAGTATTATAATTTAATAGTAACAGTTAGTCAGATACCACTTGATAACTTATATCTAAAATAATTGATCCTTATGAATAATTTTTAAAAGAAATTCCCTTTATATACGAATATTGAAGAAAAATTGACTATAACCAGTTTTTTATTTACTAAGCCATATTGGTAATTGAATATTTTTCTACTTTCAAATAAAATTTTTAATAAAACTAAAAATATCGATGAAGTTACTTTACTTCTGATATTTATAAGAATATAACTATTTATAGTTTTTTGAAAATCTTAAATATCATTATGTTTAAGCAAATAAAATTTTTGTTCCTTTTACAGTTATAGTAAAATTAACTCCATAATGTATTTTATTTTGAGAAAATTCCAAATTAATTTTAAAATATTCCTTTTTTAAAGAAGCATGCACTAATTAGATGACCCTTTTTAAAAATGAATATTTGCAATTATTTTCCCTGAATTAAATTCTAGCAATTAATATATTTATAAAATTTGAATATTTTATGATAAAAAAGTATCTATACTTATTATTCCTAGCAATTTTCAATTATAACTTATTCTTTGCTATAAGGTGATTCATACTAAAAATACTGTAATTTTTGTACGACTGTGGACAACTCAACAAAAACTCTCCAAATGTTTTAACTTCATTATTTATATAAAATTTACAACAAAAACTATTTAATTTTGGCAAAGCCCGTGTTAATTTAATTATTTCTATAAAATTAAACCATATCTTTTTTTACTTTTAAAAAAATGCCTTACTTTTTATTGAAATATCACTTAAAACCCTTTTTGTATTTTTATTAATACTAAAAAAATCCTATAAAATACACACTCAATGTGTATTATTGAAAACATATAGGGTTGATAATTTTTTTCTTTTTTATATGTATTTTTAAAATGTGTTTTTTGATACTTTTTAGATTAACTTCTCTATTCCTTATGCATTTTGAACAAGTTGTTAAAATATTTGATAAAAATGTTCTGTAGATATTTTTTGGATTTTATGTTTGTTATAAAATGAAAATCAGAAAATAACTTATCTTAAATGTATTTGCAAAAATTAAAAATGTCTACTTTGATTAATTTGCGCATGTACTTTTTATTATTTCTAATATATTATCCATTCTTTTTTAATATGTAGTTTAATTATCCACCTTTTTATTCTTTTAAATTAGTTGTATATAAACGTATGATTATTCTTTTTGATTTAAATGTTTCAATAGTTTACTTGAGTTCGAACAATTTAAATGTTTTTCCCCCAAATATTAATATTTTAACAATATTCCACTAGACATACAAATTACAAAATATTTATATTACTCATTACTTTACATGTAGAGCTTAGAATTTACTATGTGTATATTACAAAGATGAATCTGTATCTTTCGGGGTTACATTTGTAAATAAAAATATACTAGGTTGGTGAATAAAAAAAGAAGAGATAAACTCTGTAGACATCGAATTATTTTTAAGGGGGGGCTAAAATAATTAAATGGTCGTTTTATTATTAATGTTAAGTTTTTGCTTTAAAACTATTTACCATTATTTAGACTCAAACGAATTTTCTGATTTTGTCGAAATAAAATTTACTAGCGTGATTTTCCTAAAAGTATATATTTACTTTATTTCAATTTTAAGACTTCAATTTTTCTATAAATTGGCCTAATATTGAAAGTTACCATTAAAATCAAATTTATTTGTTTTGATTTTAAAAATTAAACTAAAGGTTAATTGTTTATATAAAGAGCTACATATAACCCGTGTTTTACTTATGAAAAAAATTCAAATCGGATGAATAAAAAATTGTAAGGCTGTTAATCAGTTGTGATAAAATATTTACATGTTACATTTCTGCCCTATTATTTTTATAGTCTGTTTAATTTTAATTTTTCACGTTCTGTAAAAACAAAATACTTATTTTGGGGTTAAACCGTCATGATTATATGTGAGGTTCAAAAATCTTGTAAACAATAAAAAAATTAAAAAATGAGGTAATCTTAGATTTAAAGCTTTAAGTATACTTTTTATCATTAATCTATATTAAATGGATTGTGAAAAGTTTAAGATTTGTATTACATTTGTCGTTCAAGCTCTTCTCGGCTATATGTAAAATCTTGGTATTTTGTTTACTCCTTTTAAGTAGCAATAAAATCATAATGTTTTGGTTTATTTTTAATCTTACATAACTATAAAAAATTTTCTAGTGTGTTTTAATAGGATCAATTAAATCGACATTTATACAATTAAACATTACTTACAAAATTATCATTATCAAGGTTTCTGAATTTCTTATTTTAGTCACCCAGTAATTGCCAGGATTTATATTCTAATCTAAAGGGTATTTAAGTGTGCTAATATTTTATTTCACTATTTTTGGTTATCTCTGTATTAAAGCTGGATCTTATTATGAGTACTATTTTTTTCCTTATTTTTATTCATTTTGATTTTAGTCCTTGTAAACATTTTTGCTTTTAGGTTATCCTTTGGATAGCCTTTTCTCATAATTTAGGTAAAATTGTTTTTTTCCACCCTTCTACAGTATGAACAAACAATATTTCAAAATATATCTGCTTTAGGAGAAGTTTTAAAATGTCAATTTTTATTTTAAATCGTAAATCTTAACTTATTTTTTAAGATAGAAAATTCAAAATTTAATTTTAGTCCCTGTAATATATTTCACAGAATAAGTTTGCATAAATTCTGCTTATGTAGGTTTCATAAATCATAGAACTTTTATTTTGAATTTATCTCTAACCTCTGACATCTGTATAATTAAAAATCCCTTAAGTCATTTCAAATCGCCAGATGTTTCCCCCGAAATTATACACTATTTTCTAGTTTAATGTATGAGAGCTTAGTATTTAACATAATATTTTTTATCTTGAAAGTTTTTTGCAAATAAGTAAATTTTTAGGGTTTTACTTATTCATACAATTGCAAATATTTTGTAATGAGAATACATATCATAGGATAATTATCTGATTTACACTATTTTACTTTGCTTTTTACAAGTATTTATCGGTAGTATACTCATATTGAAAATTTAACCAATTAAATTGCCTTTATCTATAAGTTTTTTTAGAATTTTTAATTATAACTCCATGGCATGATGGTCATAATTTTAAAATAAAGCTGTTTTATGAAACTATCTACACGATAAAAGGTAATTGAATTTTATATGTATTTTTAATCTTTTGTTATTTTAGATGTACTATTTATCACTAATTAACAAGGTGACTTTATTAATTAATCGATTTTTTTTACTTAGCGCTTTGTTTAGCTAAAATAACGTATTTTTACTTGTGAGTATATGTCTGAAATTAAGCGATTTCCCTCTAAATATAATTTCAAACTTTATTCCTTAGCAATGTGTCGCCCACAAGTTTTTCAATATTTTATATTTTTACTATTAGCACCTATAAGTTGAGAAATATTTAGTATTATTCAGATCTTTATTTTGCATTTATTGACTCTAATTTTTCATATTTTCCAGATTTCGAACAATAAGAAGACCATACAAACCAGAAATGATATTTTATAAAGACCTCGCTAGCAAAAACTTATCCGTATTAAAAATTCCACTTTTTTAAACGTTTTTATTCTTTGTCTGTGACATTATAATCAAACAATTCATTCAGCCCTACATTGATATCTTTTGTTTTCATCAGCTTTAAACAATCACGTTTATTGGGAAAGTAATTTGTTTTTCAATTATTTTTCACTGACTGGTTTTAAGCCATAAAATAAAAACCACTCTTTTTCCTAATTTTTTTGATTCATATATAAGTTTCCTCTGATTAATTTTTTTACTTTACATAAGAAAGGCATGAGGTTAATTATTTAAAGAGTCGGTATCCTAATATATTTTTTAAATTCTAACTAAATAAAGTTTCTTTTTTTTAAAAAAAATATGACACTTTCTTAAAGTTTACTAAAATTTAATTAATTAGTATGGGGAACTAATAAAATTAAATTTTTATTTTTTATTTTAGTTCACCATGAAATTTTACTTCCACTTTCACACACCCTGGTTCTATTCTACTTTATAACAGTCAATTGTAACAACTGCCAATGTGATAAAATGATAATGGTCTAGTGAACTCAAAATGCATGAACATTGACAAGTTCTCTGTCAAGCCCAAGAAAATATACAAAACTGGATTGTACATGTTGCTAACAAACTCCACACCACTCATGACTCGGAGAAAAAGGGCCTGAAAGTTAGGGAATGCCTCTTTGAATTAGCAGGCAACTTTACAGCACCTGGGTAATGTAAGCTAAGTGAAGAACTCATGACTGGGATGACTTAAAAAAACTTGGATATCCTTTTCAGCAAAGTGAAACCATAAAAAATCATGACAATCCATTGATCTAGCTGTCAGGGTTTCAGACCCCAGCACAGGACCCTAGAAAAACGAGCCAGGTGGGGGATAAAGATGGTGAACAAGGCCTATCATAAGATGAGAGCACACTTAATTATCTATGATAGTTAGCAGCCTACTCTTGGCCCAGGCCTGTCAGCTGGCACCATGGTGTTAACAAACCCTGTGATAATGTCTATATATGACTTCAAAAAGCTGGTTGGTGTGAGAATTTTCAGCAGCATTAATGATTGCTGAGAAGTCAAGTTTTTGGGTAAGAAGTGGCTCCATGGGTACAAGATATACTGGCAAGTAGTATTTTTAAAAGTAACATTATCAATGCCCCCACAGGAATTAACTCGCGTCCTGCCATCAGGCGGAAGTTGTAGGCTGAAGGGCTGCACCTGCACTTGTGTTTGCTTCTGTAAATAGCAAAAATTCAGGTGTAGGAGCAAATCCTGCTTTACATGAGCCAGTGGGGCCCATCCTGGGCCCCAGAAACTATTTCCAAGCCCTGGTGGACTTGGATGGCACTGGGCAGAATATTTTTAACTGCCCAGATGCCACTTTTGTACCCTCTCTATTTAGCAATTAGGGATTTTCTAATTGGGAACCAGAAAAAGAATAAGCCAACTCAAGTCTAACAGGGCTTATCAGGCCAAGCTTAATTCAGCAATCAAATTGGTAGCATTTTCATGACACCTCCAGCCCACCCCTTGATAACCAATGACTGTCATGAATTTGAATTCACTAGGAGTTATGATTGGCCTAGTGAATGATGGTTTGCAGAATGACTCATGTGAAAGTCTTAGCTTTTGCTTTTGACTTGCTGACTTCTCTTTACCCAAATATAGGTTGACATCCATATCTGAGCCTTCTGGATCCCTACCTGCCTCTTGCCACTTGTAATACTTCCACTAAGGCTATTAGGACCAAACCTTTGTGTATATTTTCAAATGTACCTTCCTCTAATAAAATAAGTTCATTTTTGCCCATTAATTTTGACACTAAATCTTTGGCGCTCATCTTTCATTTGCTAGAAATATATCTATTAATCATACCCAGATTAAATAGGCTTAAACCCAGAACCACAAGTCCTTTATATTTAAGACTTTTTACTGAGTTCTTTATTATGTCAAATAAGGCGCAACTTGACAAAATAGTGCTCACTACAGGTGCCACAAGCCCCACCTTCACGCCTTTTGACACTGCATTCATTGGTCCTGCCCGCCCTCTTTCTGCTGGCAGTACCTCACCTACTATAATTAGTCCTCCTCTGGAAGAAGATATCTCAGATCCTCTTATCATCCTTTCCGCTTTGGTCATCTTGCCCCAGCTGCACATATTGCCTATCACCATGGACACATTTAACTTTGATCAAGTTAAAAAAACTGCACTTGCACTGATGCAGGGTGGTTGTTCTACTGATACCATGGGCTCTAAGCCCAAACCTGCATTTGGAAGCTGTTGTGATTGGCTCCTGGGGACAACATCCAGGAGAACACAGCAGGAAATTTTTATAACAAAATATTTGAGGTTCAAAGCTAGCCTTGGGTTAGCCTTCAGGGCAAAATTAAGGGCACATACCTTAATTTCCTGGAATGAAAGAGGAATTCCTTTTGGCAAAAAGAAGAGGAAAAGGCTTGAAGAATCAAAAAAGCCAACACAAATGTGGATAAACTTGTCTTTATTAGGAGAAATAATTCTACTTAAATAGTAGACAAGGGCCAATGATCACTTATTAGGTAGACAGAGTGGTTGAGGGAGTCACATTGGGTAAAAATCATACCAGGATCAATTGAGGGCAGGTAAGGTATTTCAGAATAGATGGACATTGATGTCAACCCATTTATGGAAGGCAAGGAATTTCTGAAGTCAAAAGCAAAATCAACCAAATTTTTGCACATACACTATTCAAAGGCCATATCAAAATAGCATTAATGGCACAATTTCCAACATCCCCCTCTCAATATTGGACAAAGAAAGTTGATATTTGTGGAGGAATTTGAAATAAACTTGGGCAAAAGGACAGCCAGATGACAGTAGCTTCATGGTATACTCGACACCCTTCTTAAAGGTGACCTCACAGGGCCCAACCCAGAGGGAATCCAGCTTATGAGCTCTACCACCTGTACAATTCTGGTAGTAGAGAACTAAATTGCCTATTTGGTACTCAGGGAGGGGGGCTCTAGCAGCATTGAACAGGGAGAGCTCCAGAGCCTTGACCTTGTAAGCAGTGGAATAAGCTGTCACTTGGATGTCGATGATACAATTGGTTAAGTCCTTAACATGGGCCTCAGGATTTGCAGACGCATCAAATTTGATCAAGAGGGTCCCAAGATTGAGGGGGTAGCGGCTTCACGCCCATACAGCATGGCAGAAGGGGACTGACCAGTCACTCAATGTCTACTGAGTTGGTAAGCAAAGAGAGAAGCAGGGAGGAACATATCCAAATTGGCAGCGTCAGAGAGCGTGAGCTTTCTCATTATGGACACAAGGGTGGATTTTGCTCGTTTGACAGTTCCATTGATTGAGGGGTTATATGATGCAGAGAACAATTGGTGGGTCCCCAGAGCAACAATAGAAGTGATGAGGCAAGCATTAAAGTTGGTACCATTGTCAGAAAGCAGGACTTGAGGTCAGCCATGTCAATAGAAAATGTCTTGCAGCAAGAAAGTAGCTGTCATGAATGCTTATTTAAACATTCTTGACAACAATTCACCTTTGTTTAAAGAGGCAGAATTGTTTGCTCCTTTGTTTTCTTCTGAGTCTTCTAAAGGGAATGGGTTAATAAGTAATATCTGCTCTTTATTACCTCTTGTTTTAAAGCTGGAAATGACTTCTCAGTCACTGTTGTCATCAATGAAATTCAAACCCGGGCCATCTTTTGACTTGGCTGATATAGATTCACCTAAAAAATGTGAATTCAACTTTGAACCAATCATTACCTCTCAAAATGGTCTCTAGCCAATCAATGATTGCCAACAATGATTCAAATTGTTCAGGACTTACACTCAGTGATGTTGACAGTAGTGTTGAAGCGGGGGACATTCTGTGTCTGGTTTTGGGTTCTTTGGTGGCCTCTCCTTCTGTTGTGCAGTCAATTCCACCTCCTGACCCTCCAGTTTTCTGTGAGGTTGACCTTTTAACAGCCAAAGCCTTGTCAGAGAATCAAATGTTAAGCTAAGGAAAATATAATACCTTGCTAATGAAGAGTTGAAAACTATAAGGAAATAAGTTATAATCCCCAGTTTTGAATGTCCCAACTGCCAAATCTCCATTTTATCTCCATTTCATCTCCAACTTGCCCAAACTCCTTTTCCTATATTATTTATGATACCATGCTATAAAAAGCTGATAAGCTCCATTTTAATATTTGTTCAATCAATAAAGTCTACATTCACCCAAGTGATTGTTTTGCTAATCTTTTATTTGACTTAAAACCCTCTGAATTTCCAAAACCATGAAATTACCCAAGACTCCTCTTAGGGAGTGGCTTGGGTATAAATGGTTACTCTGGATAGTCCTGATTACGACGGTGTTTGCCAGCGTTTCTATAGGTTCACACGCTGATTTGGGTACATCACCAGAGTCTCAGTTCCTCAAGAGCTCCTGGCGCTGTGTGATTCCGGGCGTCTGGTATACCACAACTCCTCTCTCCAACAATCCACCTGTCCGGAAAGAAACCAAGGTTTATGTTTCCACCACCCAGGTGAACAAGCCTCAAGTGTTCCGTCCATTGGCTTCTGCATTCTTATTGTGTTATCTAGGAGCGTATTTCTTTTTGGGACGTTTTAATCCCCTGATAGGCAGGTACCAGCTCCTTGGAGAGTTATTCCATCTAGGAATGGTCTCCTTGCCTGTGGGATCCCTGGTGACGGGATTGAACACCTCTGCCATCATTCATCACCTAGGGGTTTACTCCCTAGTGGGTGGGTGCCTGACAGTAGCTGTGGTCTTAGCAGTTATATCTTTTGTTGCTCTGGCCTCAACCCATTTGCTAAAGTGGTCTACAGCAACTAAGATAAACCAACATCCCGTTCTAGACTGAGGGAAAGGCCCAACAGCATCAATACTCACCGTGTGGAAGTCATGCTTTGGAGGGATAAGCTTGAACTGGTGTTGGGACAGGCAAGGCCGTTGGAGTTGACAGGAATGACAGGAGGCGAGGACATCAGGGATCAGGATGTGCATGTTCTCCCAATAGAAGTTTTTGCACAACCAGTCATGAGTCTTGGCTATGCCTTCATGTCCAGTGTCAATGTGAGCTTGGAGGATAATGGCTATCCTCATGCTAGGGCGGACGTAGGGTAGTTAGGCATTGTTAACCTTTTTGAAGAGCTGTCTATCACAAATTACAGTGTCCTTGGACAGGGTCTGTAACGCCAAGCAAATTTCTTCTGGCTCAGTGGTCCAAGAGTCAGGGTACCCTATTAATTTGTATAGACAATCAGCGTCAGCAGGGTGGATAGCTAGGATTGGCATCCTTAGACAGGCCATCAGAGTTCTGATGTTGGGCCCCAGGATGGTGTATCACAGTGAAATTGAACCCTTGTAGACGCAGAGCCCAACAAGCTAATTGACCTTCAGGCTCCTTTAGCTGTTGCAGTCATTTGAGGGAGGAGTGATCTGTGACCACTGTGAAGTGGGTCCCATAAATGTAGTGCTAAAACTGTTTCACCGCATGCAGCACCGCCAAACATTCCTTCTCAGTGACGCTGTAGTTTTTCTTGTGCTTGTTGAGGAACCTCAAAGAGTAGGCTACAGGTCAATCCACGCCTTTGTTGTCAAGCTGGACTAAGATGGCACCCACACTACTCCACTAGCGTCAGTGTACAGGATGAACTATTTATCATAATCAGGATAGACCAAGATAGGCGCCTCTTTGAGCTTGGCCTTCAACACTTTGAATGCTTGTTGTTGGCTGTCAGTCCACTCAAAGTGGACGTTGCAAAGCAACTGGACAAGGGGTTCACTCAGTTCAGCAAGATCAGGTATGAACTGTCGGTAGTAGCCCATCATGCCAAGAAATACTTGAACCTCTCAAAGATTTGTGGGAGGTAGCTTCTTGTCAATGGCTTCCACCTTGTTATTCATGGGGCGGATTCCAGTTTGAGTGACCTCATGACCTAAGAATTCAAGACATTTCTTAAAGAAGAAGCACTTGGATGGTTTGAGTTTCAAGCCAGCTTTACAAATCTTGATGAAGACAGCCTTGAGGTGCTCCAAGTGGTCGGTAAAGGTAGCGCTGAATACAGTGATGTCATCAAGGTACACAAGGACGCAAGAGAGCTTTAGGTCTCATAGGATGGAGTCCATAGCCCGTTGAAATGTGGCAGGGGCATTGCAGAGTTCCTGGGGCATACAAGTGGGTTCAAAAAGGCCTTCTGAAGTGTTGTAAATTGCGCAATTAATGCTATTTTGATATGGCCTTCAAATATTGATAGCTGC
>QTSX02004522.1:68544-103707 GCA_014839935.2 Entomophthora muscae | reverse complement strand
TGTTCCAGAGTATATTATGACCACATCAGGATTCATATGAGGCACCAACAGAAGGACTAAAATGAAACAAAATTTGAGCAATCTAGAAGCAAGATTCCATAAGCACAAAAAAAATGAACTCACACAAGATGTGTAGTATAACCCTAAAATAGAAAATAACAGTTTAACAGCCAATCAAAAGCTATCTAATTTAGGAACAGAGGCATTTTATTCATTTTCATGGCTCCAGATTTGTATGAAAAGGTTTTGAGAACCTTCCAAGTATGGACTTGAGATTACAATAAAAATAAATCATTAATTTTTAAAATTTCTTCTTTAGTGATTTTATCCTAGGTTTTTTACAATGGTTTTTACTAGCGATATCTTTGATGGCGCCAGCAGCCAAGCCAACAGCAGCCAAGCCAGCTTCAATGGAGGCACCTGTTTACACCCAAGCCTTTGAGGCTGGTAACAAGGAAGCTGACCTGTTACTGACCCCCAACCCATATGGCTTTGACTTGTTCAGTAGTCACTTAGAGTCTAGATCTGCCCCTGCTCCTGTACCCACCCCCACACAAGCTGCCCATCAAACAGCCAATCAGAAAGGCAACCTTTATTTGGAACAACTCCCTCCCACCAGCCAACCTTCCCCCCTACAGCCAATCAGGCTTCAGCTCCCCCGGCTCAGCGCACTAAGCAACAAATCATCACCACCCAAATTCTTCAGGAAATTGTGGCACTGAATCTACAGGGTCTGTCCTGGGAAAAGATTGCCAACCAGTTGCAATTTACCCAAGCTACTGTCATGCAGGAATTCAACAACCTGATGAACAGGGAGATCTGATTGGGACATCCAAGAAGCCAAAGAAGGCCCCTGAGTCACAAATATCTAAGGCATACCCAATCATGCTTGACCTCTTCCAGCGGGATCCCAAGCTTCCCTTGACCCAGGTCTGGAAGCAACTTGCGCACCATGGCATTTGGGTGTCTGAGCGCATGGTGTTGCTCTGGATGTATGGGAAGGTGGCTTCAATACGGATTCTTACCTATTTTGTTGGCAACCAATGGGATTGCGTTGAGGATTCCCTGTATGACACTGCCATCAAATCAACCCTGGTCCAATGCTCGACTAGTCTGTCAGATGATGTCATGTTCATTTCCTATTACAAGCTATTAATAGCTTTTGATGATTCCTGCGAGCAAGGAAGAGCCGCCACTTAAAAATGAAGGAAGAAGGTCAAGAAGGGGATGTTCATTGGTGCATTTCTGGCTGTTTCAGCCAAGGGTTTTATCTACTATTGGATAAACCCAGATTTCATCAATGGCTACTCATACAGCCACATCCTTGGTGTATTACTCAACTCCTGGGATGGCTCAAATTCATGTACCAGGTTTTCTTGAGCCACCAGATGGAGGGTAGCTCCACTGCCCTTGAGGCTATCCAGCAACGCAGGAATCAGGCCTCTGTGTACCCTGTTGGCCATGCAGACATCCATATGGCTGATGTTGTCTTCTTCAACATTAAAGATACACTACAAGAGCGCCCTCCTTAGACTTTCAACAACCTCTATCTTGGGGTCCTTGACCACAATTTTCTCTTTGGCTGCCAAATGATGGCTGGCTTATTTGCGCAAATAATTTTCTATGTGAACATGGGCACCCAATCCCATAAGGATAAGCGCCTTCCACCTTGTGCCACTGCCACCTAGTAGCCCATCCAGCCAATGACCAATGAGGAATACAACAAGTGTTATATGCAGCATCACGCAAAATTCTCCTGCCTCCACCCCCCACTACCAACACCCCTCACCCGCAAGCCCAACCCACCCAATCCCAGACCCCCCAGGCCAGCACTGCCTCTACGTCTTCCTTCCCCTGTTATTCTATTCCTAGGCATCACTCTTCCCTGCCCCAATAAACCCCCTGTTGCCAAACATTTTCTATTTATTTTATCTCTATTTTGAATCTCAATTGTTCATGTTCTCTTTGTTTATAGTTATTTTATCCTTTATGTTCAGCTTATTTCTATAAAATCATATATTTACTATGCCATGTATCTAGATCCAGAACACAGTTATTTTTAGTAACCAGACACAGCCCCTTGTGAAAATATTAACAATGATTTGGTGATCAGCTAAGTTTGAATAAGAAATTATGTGTTGACTGTTTTTAGAGAAAGTTGTTACTGAACTGAATTCAAAACCTTAATGATATCCTTTAAGACAATCAGGAGCCAAGTGATAAAGTGATTTTTGTGATATAAAGGGTCATTCAATAATTCTTTGATGCATGTGCGCTAATTAATATGATTGACTGGATGTTTTGCCATTGTACGCCATTGCCGCTGTGGCAAGTTGTTGGTGGACTAGTGCCCAATCAGCTGATAAGTTAGCACTTTCCATCAACAACTTGCCATAGCAACATTAGTACAATGGCAAAACATGCAGCCAATCATATTAATTAGCGCACACACACCAAAGAATTATTGAATGACCCTTTATGTCACAACAATCACTTTATCACTAGGCTCCTGATTGGCTTAAAGTTTATCATTAAGGTTTTGAATTTTGATCAGAAACAACTTTATCTAAAAACAGTTAACACATAAAATTCTAATTTAAATTAAGCTGATCACCAAATTGTTGTTAATATTTTCACAAGGGGCTATGCCAAGCCCCAAAAATAATATGGTAATCAAGGAAACAATGCCAACACAAAGAAAAAAAACATATTGAGTTGAGCATAAAACATATAAAATGAGTAAAAAGATGAGATAATGTAGTAAATGGGAAAAAAAGGAATATATTAGAGGCAACAGTATTAAAATAATACAGAATTTATTGGGGCAAAAGCTATAAAAACATATGAAAAGGTTAGTAAAAAATCAATGAGAGAATTGGAGAAGCTTCTGAAGGATCTCGACTTGGTGATTGTCAAAATAAAGTACATTGACTGCAAGGTCAAAGCCAAAGTGAAGTCTGCTGTCCTTGACAGAGACAAAATAGACAAGGTGTCTGCAAAGGCCCTAATGACAAAAATGCCAGACACCCCTGAGAAGACCATCAACATCTTCTCAACATCCAGAAGATGGTGGTTGAGGGCCTGCAATTTAAGGCATACAATCTTTCTGTGCCGTCTGTCTAGGTTGACAACCCAGAGATGTATGAACATTTCAAACCCGCCAAGCATGCAAGAACAGAGGATAAAGAACTGCCCACACAATTGCTTGCACCAAGAATGGCCAAGCCTGCTGAAGCAGCCAGCAAGGAAGAAACACATGAAAGTAACATGAAAAAATAAAAATTTGTAAATACTTACCTGTTTAATTATAGAACATAGACGGTGAACTCCACAAGTCCTGGTCCCCTTTGTCCCTGCCACATTCTACGCCAACTACGCCACTCATGTGGGCAAGCAGCTGTATCTGTCCCTCCTGTCTTGCAGTAGCTGAAGGACCACATCTACAGGTCCTTTCCAATGTTGCAGGAGGTATTGGCTGGACTGACACATGTTGAGGGGGCATCTGAGTGGGCAGTTACTGCCTCCAAGGATGCCCAACTGGTCTATTTGGACCTGGTATCTCTCAATGAAATTTAATGTGTAAACTCCATTGAGCTTGTTTGAAACGTCCTGGCAACGCTCCCATTCAAGAATTTACCAGAGATGGGCCAGGCTCATGCAGCTGCTGGCTTCTGCTACCCCTTGGAGCACACCCTATCTTACACTCTGGGCAACTTTGAGCGCGCAGTGGGAAAATTGGCTGTTGCAGACGCAACAGCCGTAAAGAAGACAAAAATCCTCTTTGCCAACTTTGAGTTGGCCTGGAGTGCCAACAAGACAAGGGTCCCTTCAGCCATGGAGCTGACCTTTGCAAAGATCAAGCATGATAAGAAGATCAGTGCAGTTTTTAATAAATCATGTGAGTTTGCGGAAGCATTTGCTGGGCAAAGGCTTCATCTGGTGGTTTACCTTAAGTATCTCTTCTACTTTGGAATGGGCACCAGGGTGGAGGATCTTGATGGGGTCCTTCTAGAATTGATAAGTCCAGGCTCTCCCTGGATGGGAAGAAGGTCCCCCTGGGTATGAATCAGTGGATCACGTCATCCAGGACGCCCTGGTCCTGGCTGGTATTAACGGGTTTTCAGCCCCGCCAGAGAAGCTGCTCCTCCATTTGCACCTGAACCTACTCCCATTCACCAGGAGGCAGGAGTTTTTTAATAAGGGTGTATCCACTGTCCACAGTGTGGCAGTGGAGGTTGTGCGCCACCTCCATTGCGAGGTGGGTACATACAGAAGAACTCACTACAGGTGCTCTTAATAAATTCTCTCTTCTAAATAAGTCCATTGCATTTTATATTATTTTTATTATAATAAAATTTTCTAATTATTATTTTAGCAAACAAGATTTGCAGAATATATTCCAGAGAAGGTCTTAATAAAAGCATAATAATATATTTCAATAAAATCTACTTCTGATTTGTACACATTACATTTAACTTTTTTAGGATTATATTATTTTATTTGACAAAAGTGATATTAATGCATTTGCATAATCCAGTATCAAGCGTTTGGGAACCCTTAGATGACATAATAAAAAATGATTATAAATAAATAAATTACTAACCTTCATTTATTGTCCTGCTGAATGTGATTGCAGGCTTAGAAGCATCTAAATATAAAATGATAATTAATAAATTTGAATTGTAAATCAGAGAATATAAAAAAACTGGACACACTAAGCCTTTAATTAATTGGCTGTTTGGCTAGGCACACTGGGATGAAAAAATCAGCGTGGCCATAGTTTTTGGCCACAGTCTCAGCTGGGAGGGTGTGGATCCCAGCCTGCAGCAAATTAATGAGGTCCTCAGTCCCAGTAGGGGTTCCTTGCTTGACAACTTGCTTGAGCCACCCAAAGACTTCCTTGATGGAGTTTGGAAAGGGCAAATAAGCAGGGAGGAAGAGAAGGCACAAATTTGCCATGGCCAAATGCTAGGGGCCCACTGCACTGTTGGTGTCAATCATTGGGAATTCCTCAAGAATATAAGCCACTTTGTGGAGACCAACTTTGTCCAACACAATGACATTGGTGAAGCCCTGGCTTGTGCGCCTCAGGTGCTCCTGGACCAATTGGAGAAATGATAGAAAGGTATGGCTGTTGTGGGAGCCCAGTATCATTTGGCATAGCTTGACCCCCTTTGGACCAAGGAGAGCCACCATTGAGTAGGCTGTGGCGCAGACTGCAGCACACCAAGTCATCTGTCATTGGAGCCTTTGGGGAGACAGCCATATGCATTGCACATAGACAAGGCAAATGCCAATTTGTCAATATAGTAAAGTTTGACTTTCTCCTTGGCTTTGAGGGCAGTGTACACCTCTGCGTAGTTTTTCTGGGTCTTGATGTTAGTTGGGATATTTCAATTGTACAGAGATACCCTGAGGTTTTTAAGGAAAAGCACATCTTCTTCAGCAGATGGTAGTAAAAGGAAATGGAAGCCTCAACCCCAAAAGTGGATCTGACCATTGCCTGTATATTTTCCAGTTCAAGATGGCAGTCCCGGGTGATCCACTGGCGGATTGCCCATTTATGCTCCTTGGTGAGCATAGTGGAAATGCGCAAGGATTTCTTTGCAGAAAGGACTTGGATAGTATTGATGAACTTGTTGAATGTCTTGCTGGTGAACTTGGGATCCACCCCAACAAGGGCCGCAGCCACCTTGTAATTGCACTATTCACGCATTAGCTTAAGCAGGGTATGCGTTTAATGTTGGGGATGTGCTTCTGAGCAGGCTTTTTAGCGGTGGGGATTGACTTGTTGGCATTGGGCACAACACAGGACATGGGCACCTTGGTGTAAAATGCAGCAGCCTTTTTGAGCACCAACTGTCTCTTGTCAGTTCTGAAGAACTCAGACTCCTTGTCCTCTTCCTGATTGCAATCTTTGAGTAGGGCTTGTAGCTAGTATCAAGTACAGGCTTCATCTTCTCCAGCATGGCTGACAGGACTGACTCTTTCAGGTACACAACATCAAACACATACAAAGTAAGTTCTACCTCCTTGTTTCTAACTTTCTTTGTAGTGGTGACCTTGGTGGGCTTCCTGGTCAGCTTTTGGACCCAAGGCTTGATGCTCTGCATCCTAGCAGCTTGTGCTCCTTGAACCAGCTGTTTCAATACAGCGTCACTATGGAACTGTCCTCTCCCGTCTCCTTCTTGAGTAGGCACTTGGGCTGCACTAACTCTATTCTTTGAACCATGGGGGCCACCGCAACTGCAGTATACAGCAGGTGTATTGGTACTCTGTTGTTGTGTTCCTTCCATTTTAAAATTTAATAAAATATTAAATAAATTTCAATTAAGTTACTCCCTAATTTTATTTTTTGCTTTTATCTGAATATGGATATTTAATTAGAATTTTTCCCACCCAATATCCTAATTATAGAATTTTCATTTCTTAATTAGTTGTTTCTGGTTTTACAACACCCATTTTGGAATACTAAAAAAATCCACCCATTTTCCTAGATTTTACTGCCAAGTTCAAACATCCAACACCATATTTTTTAAAATTTATGTTTCAGATCTTGTGTCTTATTTTAGATACCTTGGTATCATTCATGATTACAATCCATTGCACACACTGAGTGAGTGATTTTGTTTACATAGTGAGTTGCTATTGTGTTTTGTTTTTGGTTTGAGTTTTGACTCACCTTGCTAAGGTGTATTTTGTCACTGCTTCACATAGTAAACATATGTACACCAAAAGTCAATTCACACCATTTTGTTTGTGAATCAATGTATTTCAGATTGTATTTTGAATGACTTTGCTTTGTGCGTGAGCCCTTTGTTGCTGTGTTGACTCATTTCACCCATTAACGCCAATAAACCCTGTTAATAGAGTGTATATTTTAACCTGATAGTTGGATTTTGTTTAAGTCTGAGGTATTTTTGGTTGTTGCCATAGCTTTTAAAACTACTGTATCAAAGAGAAACATTTTATAAATCATATTTTACTTTGATAAATATAGTAAAAGATATAGCAGAAGATAATTGAGGGTAAGAAAGGGAGAAGAGAAGAGAAAATGAGAAGAGAAGAAAAAATAAAGTTTTTTCTACTTGGTATCAGATTTTATATAATCCACCCTCTTGACAACGCAGAAATTTTTTAAAAGTTTTGTTGGCCCCTTGGCTGCACCGGGGTCCAAAAACTTTTAAAAAATTTCAAGGAGGAATGAGAGGTGGAAAGGAGAGGTGGAAATGAGAAAATTCAAAAGAGAAACCTTTAAAAAACCAAGAGCTTATTGCAATTTGATTTAGGCACTTTGTTTTCTGCACTTTGTTTTGTGCACTTTGATTTGGGCACTTCAATTTTGTCCCCTGAAATAACATAGGAAAACATAGTACAATATTATATTAATTTAATATTTTTTGAAATTGCCTCCAAAACACACCAATTTGTTAATATTTCAATAAAATAAAAACCTACTAAAAAACTTCTTTCCTTTTTTATATATTTAAATATTAGGTCAAAAAAATCTACATGAGGAATTTCAAAAGTTTTTATTAATTATTTAAAATTTTATAAGCTTATAAAAAGTGTGATTAAATCTAAAAAGTTGATTTTTGATTTCCTCACTTTTGATTTGAGGAACTTAATGAAACGTAATGAATGAAACATTAATTTTTTGCAAAAATTTAATATTAAGTGTACCTAGTTTTTTGGTACCTTTTTGGATTTCAATTTGACTACTTTTTGATTTCTGCACCCATTAAGAAACTATATGTAAATTTTTAAATAAATTTTTATGAGACAAAAGTTTATTTTTTAAAAAGAAAGAGTTTATAATAGTATTTTATATTAAGATTTGAACAGAACAAATTAAAAAATTTGCTGAAAGTCAAAAAAGCTTTTTTTAGCTCTTGATTTCTTTTTTTTACATATAGAAATAAGTTTTATATTTTAATTTTTTTAATTTTGATTTATCAAATATTAAATTGAAGATTTTTTTGCACTTTGATTTTTGCACTTTCAATTTTGTCCCCTCTTTTTAAAGGGGTAAATAATACTATTTTAAAATCCAAATTAAATTAAGGTGTGTTTTAAATTGCATTGATTTGGGCACTTTGAACTTGGTTTTTTGATTTTAGCTACTAGTAAAAACATTTTAAAAAAGTCAAATTTAGGAAAAATATTAAATTTTTTGGGAAAATCTTTTATTGAAAAAAAGTGTGGAGATCATAAAATCCATTGATTTGGAGATTTTGATCTCCACACTTCAACTTTAGGCACTTTCCCTGGAAAACGCAAACAAGACAAGGTCCTTCACCACAATTGCCTAAGACCCTGCAAGGCAAGACAAAAGCAACATGAGACTGTCCTACCTGCCACCAAACAACAGTTAGTTCAGTATGGCGCCCAGGCTCCCAACAACCTCCCTGATAACCTGCCCCCAGAGAAGGCTGACCTTCAGTTGGGGGGTGTTGAAACAGCAGACTTGGCCTACCAGCAAGGTTCTGAGTAAGCGGGTTTATGACCCGCAACCCAATTATCCAGTCACTTAAAGCCAAGCTAGGAAGCCAACTCAAATTTCCAAATACAGCAACATGAACAGAAGCTGACCCCCATGGTGGATGCCTTGTTTTGGCGCTTGACTCATTACCAGTATCAAGCCACCCCCTTCACCATTCCACTGTGTGATCAACACTACCATGTTCCTGTTGTCCACAACTCACAATGACTATATAATACTCATCTCTCAATAAAGAATATTATCTAGTTTCTAAACATTTTTTCCCCTTGTAACTTTGCTAAAATAGCACAGTTACAATAATTGAGAACACAACCCAAATCTAATTTCCAAATAATAAACTATAAATTTAAGTCTGACTTTACTCTTCAACAGATGAATGCAGTTGTCAACAGGAAACTAAATAAGGAGAATCCATTATTATCAGGACTCTAATATAATATAAGGGAAGAGAAAACAGTTTTGGTTACATCTATAAACTCACAAGTATACTTAATGTCTTGTACTTCTGAATCTTTGGCCTTGGAAGTTCATCTGCTAGAGCAAAAGCCTTAAAGTGGCTAGAATAAAGAAAAAAATCAAATTTAAAGTCCAAAAGCTTATAATCACTTTTTTAAACAAGCATTTTCACATTGTCTTTAGTGTGGATCTGGGTTTGAAACCTGTACCAGAATAATTAATAATAAGAATGAATCTAATCTTTACAATAACCTATTTGCTTGATTCCCAAGCAGATGAAGACCACTTTCAAGTTACCTGAAGGTAAATAAGACCCATTAGAGACATTTAAATTATTTAACTGATTTTAAGCAAAAGAAGCTTTTAAACCAGTTTTTTAAGAAGCATCTGAAAGAATAGTTCTGAACATTTTATCTTATCAATAGAAACTCTTAAACTATTATGACTTTATTTTTTCAATACTTTAAGTATCTAGTGCTTGTCCTAGTTAAGAATTGAAAGGGGTTTGCTAGTTAAAAGCTACTGATATAGCCTTTATATATGTATATTTTACCTATCTCTGAAATTAATCTTCAAGCTGTCTCAAATATGGTTAGTGAGTTTTTATACATATTTTACCATGTCTTTCAAAGAGAACAATTTTTAAGAGGTAATGCACCAGTAAAAAAGCAGCTAGACTCTTTTGATTAAATTTATAGTCATTTACAAGAGCTTTGAGGTGTTTATGATAAAGAATTGATGTGGATGATGAAAGTTAAGTTAAACTTATCACTGTTATAAACATAAATATTATGAGAGTGGATAGGTTCTATAAAATTAAATTGGTAATAGATCAGTATCACTCTTAATTTGAACATTTAATTCTGTGCATTTTCCATAAAGTGGTATTTAAAGAAGTACTTTTATTATATAGTTACAGTAGTTTTAAAAGCTATAGTGACAACCAAAAATACCTCAGATTTAAACAAACTGATTTCAGAGTGAAACAAAATCCAAGTTGCGCAAGATTCAGTATTCAATTAATTTAAATATTTTTGGTTAAAAAATGAACTTTCAAACAAAAAACAAAATTTCACTAGCCCATTATACAAAATTATATCAAACATCAAGCGGTGTAGTTCAAACCACAAACAAAATGAACTGACACAACAAGTGAAATGGATGGATGCTGTTCCAGAGTATATTATAATCCAATCAGGATTCATATGAGGCACCAACAGAAGGACTAAAATGAAACAAAATTTGAGCAATCTAGAAGCAAGATTCCACAAACACAAAACAAAATGAACTCACACAAGATGTGTAGTATAATCCTAAAATAGAAAATAAAAGTTTAACAGCCAATCAACAGCTATCTAATTTAGGAACAGTAGACATTTTAATCATTTTCATGGATCTTAATTTGTGTGAAATGGTTTTGAGAACCTTCCAAATATGGAGTGGTGATAATAATAAAAATAAACCATAAATTTTAAATTTCTACTTTTAGTGATTTTATCCTAGGTTTTTTCAATATGGTTTTCAACAGCAAAATCTTCAACGGCGCCAGCAGTCAAGCCAGTAGTAGCCAAGCCAGCTTCAATGGAGGCAAGGCTCAGAACGTGGAGGCACCTGTTTATCCCCAAGCCTTTAGGCTGGTAACAAGGAAGCTATCCTATACCTGACCCCCAACCCCTATGGCTTTGATTTGTTCAGTAGTCACGTAGTGTCTATCTCTGCCTCTGCTCCCGTACCCACCCTGCACAAGCTGCCTGCCAACCAACCAATCAGGATGGCAACCTCAATCCAAAACAAATTGCTTCCACCACCCACTCTGCCCCCTACAACCAATCAGGCTTTAGCTCCTGCGGCCCAGAGCCTCAAGTGACAAATTATTACCACCCAAATTCTCCAGAAAACTGTGACAATTAATCTGCAGGGTCTGTCCTGGGATCAGATTGCTGACCAATTAAAATTTACCCAAGCCACCATAATTCAAGAGTTCAACAACCTAATGAACAAAGGGAATCTGATTGGGACAGCCAAAAAGCTCAAGAAGGCCCCCAAGTCCCAAATCACAGAAGCCTACCCAATCATGCTTGACCTCCTCCAGCGGGACCCCAAGCTTCCCTTGACCCAGATCTGAAAGCAACTTGCACACCATGGCATTTGGGTGTCTGAGCGCATGGTGCAGCTCTGGATGTATGGGAAGGTGGCTTTAATACAGATTCTTACTCATTTTGCCAGCAACCAATGGGAAGCACTGAGGATTCCCTGTATGATCCTGCCATCAAATCCACCCTGGTCTAATGCCTGACAAGTTTTTCAAATGACGTCATCTTTGTCTCCTATTATAAGCTATCAATAGCTTTTGACAATTTTGGCACTCAAGGAAGAGCCACCACCCAAAAAGGGAGGAAGAAGGTCAAGAAGGGGACTTTCATTGGTGTGTTTCTGGCTGTTTCAGCCAAGGGTTTTGTCTACTATCAGAAAAGCCCAGATTTCATTGATGGCTAAAAATACAGCCACATTCTTGGTGGATTACTCAACTCCTGGGATGGCTCAAATTCAAAGCATTGGGTTTTCTTGAGCCATCAGATGGAGGGTAGCTCCACCACCCTCAAGGCCATCCTGGGACGTGGGCACCAGACCTCAGTATAGCCTGCCAGCCACGCAGACATCTATCTGGCTGATGTTGTCTTCTTTTATATTGAATCTACACTACAGGAGTGTTGCCTTCAGGATTTTGACAACCTCTATCTTGGGATCCTTGATCACAATTCTCTCTTTGGGCGCCAAATGGTGGCTGACTTGTTTGCCTAAATTGTCTTCCACATGAACATGGGCAACAAATCACATAAGAATAAGCGCCTCCCACCATGTGCCACTGCCACCTACCAGCCAATCAAGCCAATGACAGAAAAGGAATATGAAAAGCGGTATATGGTGGCCATCACACAAAATCCTCTTACCCCTACCCCCATCTTCCTACCCCACCCACCCAATTTCAGACCCCACAGGCCAGCACTGCCTCTACACCTTCCCTCCTGCACTATTCTGCCTACTAGGCATCACTCTTCCCCACCCCAATAAACCCCCTGTTGCCAAACATTTTCTATTTATATTATCTTTTTTGAATTTAAATTGTTCATGTTCTCTTTGTTTATAGTTGGTTTTATTCTGTATGTTCAGCTTATTTCTATAAAATCATAAATTTACTATACCATGTATCTAGATCCATAAAACAGTTTTTTTAGCAACCAAACACTGCCCCTTGTAAAAATATTAACAACAATTTGGTGGCTGTCAAAATTTGAATTAGAAAATTATAGGTTAATTGTATTTAGATAAAGTTGTTACTGATCTGAATTCAAAACCTTAATGAAAAACTTTAAGCCAATCAGGAGCTAAGTGATAAAGTTATTGTTGTAACATAAAGGGTCATCCAATAATTCTTTGATGCATGTGCACTAATTAATATGATTGACTGGTTGTTTTGCTATTGTGTGCCATTGCCGCTGTAGCAAGTTGTTGGTGGACTAGTGCCCAATCAGCTGCTGGGTTAGCACTAGTCAATCAACAACTTGCCACAGCGGCAAAGGCGTACAATGGCAAAACATCCAGCCAATCATATTAATTAGTGCACATGCATCAAAAAATTATTGTATGACCCTTTATGTCACAACAATTACTTTATCACTTAGCTCCTGATTGGCTTAAAGTTTATCATTAAAACTTTTGAATTCAGATCAGTAACAACTTTATCTAAATACAATTAACCTATAATTTTACAATTCAAATTTAGCTGATCACCAAACTGTTGCTAATATTTTCACAAGGGGCTGTTCAAAGTGCTAAAAATAATATGGAAATTAAGGGGCAATGCCAACACAAAGAAAAAACACATATTGAGTTGAGCATAAAACTTATACACAATGGGTAAAAAGATGAGATACTGTAGTAAATGGGAAACAAACAAGGATAAACAAAGAGGCAAAAATATTAGAATAACACAGATTTTATTGGGGTGAAAGCTATAAAAACATATGAAAAGGTTAGTAAAAAATCAATGAGAGAATTGGAGAAGCTTTTGAAGGACCTTGACTCTGCAATTGCAGAGATCAAAGAAACTGACCGCAAGATCAAAGAAAGATTTAAGTATGCCGTCCTTGAAGGAGACAAAATAGACAAGGTGTCCGCAAAGGCCCTCATGACCAAAAATACCAGACACCCCTGAGAAGATAATTATGTGCTTACTAAACATTCAGAAGATGGTGATCAAGGGCCTCCAGTTTAAGGTGTACAATCTTTCTGTGCTGTCCGTCTGGGTTGACAACCCTGAGATGTATGCCCACCTCAAACCAGCCAAGCAAGCCAGAACTGAGGACACAAAATTGCCAGCACAATTGCTTGCTCCAAAAAAGCTAAGCCTGCTGAAGCCGCCAAAAGGGGAGGAAACATGCAAAGATAACATAAAAAATAAAATTTATAATTTTTTTTAAATATTTTACCTTTTTTAGAAACCATAGACAGTAAAATCTGCTGTGTCCTGGTCCTGTTTGTCCCCACCACATTATATGCTAACTACGTCAATCATATGGCTAGGCAGCTGTTTCTGTCTCCCCCTGTCTTGTGGGAGCTGCAAGTACTGCATCCATGGGTCCTTCCCAATGTTCAGGGAGGCATTGGCTGAGCTTACACATGCTGAGGGGGCATATTAGTGGGCAGTTACTGCCTACAAGGATGCCCAACTGGTCTGTTTGGACCTGGTATCTCTCAATGAAATTTACTGTGTAAACTCCATTGAGCTTGTTTAGGACGTTCTGGCAATGCTCCCATTCAAGAATGTACCAGAGATGGGCCAGGCCCATGCGGCTTCTTGCTTCTGCTACCCCCTGGAGCACACCCTGTCTTACCTTTTGGAGAACTTTGGGCGCAAGGTGTGAAATTAGCTGTTTCAGACGCAACAGCCATAAAGAAAACAAAAATCCTCCTTTCCAACTTTGGGTTGGTCTGGAGCACTGATGAGACAGAGCTCCCTGAAGCCATGGAGCTGTACTTTGTAAAGACCAAGTATAAGAAAAAGATCAGCACAGTATACAACAAACTTTGTGAGTTTACAGAAGCCTTTGATAGACAAAGGCTTCATATTGTTTTTACCTCATGTATTTCTTCTACTTCGGAATAAGCCCAGCGTGGAGGACCTAGACGGGGTTCTTCTTGGGATTGACAAGGCCTGGCCCTCATTGGACGGGAAGAAAGTCCCCAGGGTACAACTCAGTAGACCACGTAATCCAGGATACCCTGGTCCTGGAAGGCGTTTACAGGACTGCAGCTCTGGCAGAAAAGCTGCTCCTGAACTCCTACCTCACCATATTCCCTTTTATCAGCCGCTGAGAATATTTCAATTAGGGTGTATCCACTGTCTGCAGTGTGGCAGTGCAGGTTGTGCGCCACCTCCATTGCCGGGTGGGTACATACCAAAGAACTTACTACAGGTGCTCTTAATAAATCCTATCTTCCAATAAATTTCATTAAAATTTATAATATTTTTTATAATAAATTTTTATAACTTTTATTTTAGTAAACAAGTTTTTCAAAATATATTGGTGAAACAGTTTTCATAAAAGCATAAAAATATATGTTAATAACTATAATTCTAATTTGTACATTTTACATTTATTTTTTTTTAATCTATTTTTATATTTATTTGATAATAGTGATATAAATATATTCACATAATTGAGTATCAAGTGTCTGGGATAGCCTCAGATGCCATATAAAAAATCAATACTATAAATTCAGAACCTAAACGTAAAAATGCAGGATTGTCAAATCCTTGGTCCCAATTTCAAATCACTTTTGCAGGATGGCCTTTTTTAATTAAATTGAATTCTTTGAGTATTTATTTGAATATTTGAAAATGCAGGAACTCATAGACACTTTGCAAAGTTCAAGTCAAACTGCATAAATCCAATGGACAAAAATGAATTAACTGGAATCAGATTTGAAGTGTTCAAATCCATCAACCATTTTCATTAAGTTTACTATGTTTTTTGAAATTGCAGGATTGTAAAATCCTCAAACCAAATTTCAAATTGCTTTTGAATGCCACTAGTAAACTCATATATTAATTGCAGGAACTGGAATCCAAATTTAATGTACAATAAGCATACTAGGAAACACCAACCCAAAGAAAGAAGCTCCACTTTAGATAAAATCAAATGAAAAATTCAATCTCAACAACCATGTTTAGACATGAAATTAATTGAAATGTAAATTGTCTAAACTGGAAATGATGTAATATCTGCACTCTAAATCACTAATATAGCAACCACAAAACCATATAATGATATATGAGCTACCCTCCTGATGATGCAGAAATTTTTAAAAGTTTTTGGCCCCTGGCATAGCCAGGGGCCATAAAACTTCTTTTCAAGGAAGAAAGGAGGGGGAGAGATACAGTTATTTTAAAAGCTATGGCAACAACCAAAAATACCTCAGATTTAAAAAAAATTATTTCAGATTTGAACAAAATCCAACTCTCAGGTTAAAATATACACTCTGTTAACAGGGTTTATTGGCGTTAATGGGAAAAATGAGTCAACACAGCAACAAAGGGCTCACACGCAAAGCAAAATCATTCAAAATACAATCCTAAATACACTGATTCACAAAAAAATAGTGTGAGTTGACTTTTGGTGTACATATGTTTACTATTTGAAGCAGTGACAAAATACACCCAAGCAAGGTGATTCAAAACGCAAACCAAAAACAAAACACAATAGCAACTCACTACATAAACAAAATCACTCACTCAGTGTGTGCAACAGATTGTAATCATGAATGATATCAAGGTATCCAAAATAAGACACAAGATCTGAAACATAAATTATAAAAATATTGTGTTGGGTGTTTGAATATGGTAGTAAAATTTAGGAAAATGGGTGGATTTTTTTAGTATTCCAAAATGGGTGTTGTAAAACCAAAAACAACTAATTAAGAAATAAAAAATCTATTATTGGGATATTGGGTGGGGAAAAATATTGATTGAATATCCATATTCAGATAAAAGCAAAAATTAAAATTAGGGAGTAACTTAATTGAAGTTTATTTAATATTTTATTAAATTTAAAATGGAAGGAACACAACAACAGAGTAACAATACACCCTTTGTGTGCCGTGGTTGCGGTTGCCCCCGCAGGTCAAAGAATAGAGTTAGTGCAACCCAAATGCCTACTCAAGAAGAAGATGGAAGAGGTGATTTCTTTAGTGATGCTGCACTGACACAGCCAGTTCAAGGAGCACAAGCTGCTAGGATGCAGAGCATCAAACCTTGGGTCCCAAAGCTGACTTGGAAGTCCACCAAGGCCACCACTACAAAGAAAGTTAGAAACAAGTAGGTAGAACTTACTTTGTATGTGCTTGACGTTGTGTACCTGCAAGAGTCAGCCGCTTCAGCCATGCTGGAGAAGGTGAAGCCTGTACTTGATACTAGCTACAAGCCCTACGTCAATGATGGCAGTCAGGAAGAGTACAAGGAGCCTGAGTTCTTCATAACTGACAAGGGACAGTTGGTGCTCAAAAAGGTTGCTACATTTTACACCAAGGTACCCATGCCCTATGTTGTGCCCAATGCCAATGAGTCAATCCCCACCTTTAAAAAGCCTGCTCAAAAGCGCACCCCCAACATTAAACGCAGCATCCTGCTTAAGCTAATGTGTTAATTGGGCAATTACAAGGCAGCCACAGCCCTTGTTGAGGTGGATCCCAAGTACACCAGCAAGACATTCAACAAGTTCATCAATACTGACCGAGTCCTTGCCGCAGAGAAATTCTTGCGTGTTTCCACTATACTCACCAAGGAGCATAAATAGGCAATCCACCAGTGGATCACCCAGGACTGCCATCTTGAATTGGCAAATATACAGGCAATGGTCAAGTCCACTTTTGGGGTTGAGGCTTCCATTACCTTTTAATACCATCTGCTGAAGAAGATGTGCTTTTTCTGGAAAAAGCTCAGGGTTTCTCTGTACAATTGGAATAGCCCAACTAACATTGAGACCCAGAAAAAACTACGCAGAGGTGTACACAGCCCTCAAAGCCAAGGGGACAGTCAAATTTTACTATATTGACAAATTGGCATTTGCCTCGTCTATGCGCAATGCATATGGCTATGTCCCCAAAGGCTCCAATGACAGGTGAATTGGCGTGCTGCAGTCTGCGCCACAGCCTACTCAATGGTGGCTCTCCTTGGTCCAAAGGGAGTTGAGCTATACCAAATGATACTGGGCTCCCACATCAGCCATACCTTCCTATATTTTCTCCAATTGGTCCAGGAGCACCTGAGGCGCACAAGCCAGGGCTTCACCAATGTCATTGTGTTGGACAAAGTTGGTCTCCACAAAGTGGCTTATATTCTTGAGGAATTCCCAATGATTGACACCAACAGCGCAGTGGGCCCCCAGCAATTGGCCACGGCAAATTTGCGCCCTCTCTTCCTTTCTGCTTATTTGCCCTTCCTAAATCCCATTGAGGAAGTCTTTGGGTGGCTCAAGCAAGTTGTCAAGCAAGGAAACCCAACTGGGACTAAGGATCTCTTTAATTTGCTGCAGGCCGAGATCCACACCCTCTAGCTGAGACCATGGCCAAATTCTATGGCTACGCTGATTTGTTCATCCCAGCGTGTCTAGCCAAACAGCTAATCAAAAAAGGCTTATTGTGTCCAATTTTTTTATATTCTCTAATTTACTATTCAAGATTTATTAACTATCATTTTACATTTAGATGCTTTCAAGCCTGTAATCACATTCAGCAGGACAATCAATGAAGGTTAGTAATTTATTTAGTTTAATCTTTTTTTATTGTGTCATCTAAGGGTATCACAAACACTTGATACTGGATTATGCAAACGCATCAATATCACTTTTGGCAAATAAATATAATAATCAAAAAAAGTTAAATGTAATGTGTACAGATCAGAAGTAGATTTTATTGAAATATATTATTATGCTTTTATTAAGACCTTCTCTGAGATATATTCTGCAAATCTTGTTTGCTAAAATAAGAATAAGAAAATTTTATTATAATAAAAATAATATAAATTGCAAAGACTTATTTGGAAGAGAGAATTTATTAAGAGCGCCTGTAGTGAGTTCTTCTGTGTGTACCCACCTTGCAATGGAGGTGGTGCACAACCTCCACTGCCATACTGTGGAAAGTGGATACACCCTTATTAAAAAACTCCTGCCTGCTGGTGAATGGGAGTAGGGTCAGGTGCAAATGGAGGAGCAGCTTCTCTGGTGGGGCTGCAAACCTGTAGATACCAGCCAATACCAGGGCGTTCTGGATGACGTGATCCACTGAGTCAAACCCGGGGGGACCTTCTTCCCGTCCAGGGAGAGCCTGGCCTTGTAAATTCTAGAAGGACCCCATCAAGATCCTCCACACTGGCGCACATTCTAAAGTAGAAGAGATACCCAAGGTAAACCACCAGATGAAGCCTTTGCCTAGCAAAGGCTTCCATAAACTCGCATAATTTATTGAAAACCGCACTGATCTTCTTATCATGCTTGGTCTTTGCAAAGGTCAGCTCCATGGCAGCAGGGACCCCCGTCTTGTTGGCACTCCAGGCCAATCCAAAGTCAGTAAGGAGGATTTTTGTCTTCTTTACAGCTGTTGCATCTGCAACAGCCAATTTGCCCACTGCGCGCCCAAAGTTGTCCAGAAGGTATGATAGGTGTGCTCCAAGGGGTAGCAGAAGCAAGAAGCCTCATGGGTCCGGCCCATCTCTGGTACATTCTTGAATGGGAGCGTTGCCAGGACGTTTCAAACAAGCTCAATGGAGTTTACACATTAAATTTCATTGAGAGATACCAGGTCCAAATAGACCAGTTGGGCATCCTTGGAGGCAGTAACTGCCCACTCAGATGCCCCCTCAACATGTGTCAGCCCAGCCAATACCTCCTGCAACATTGGAAAGGACCTGTAGATGTGGTCCTTCAGCTACTGCAAGACAGGAGGGACAGATACAGCTGCTTGCCCACATGAGTGGCGTAGTTGGCGTAGAATGTGGCAGGGACAAAGGGGACCAGGACTTGTGGAGTTCACCGTCTATGTTCTATAATTAAACAGGTAAGTATTTACAAATTTTTATTTTTTCATGTTACTTTCATGTGTTTCTTCCTTGCTGGCTGCTTCAGCAGGCTTGGCCATTCTTGGTGCAAGCAGTTGTGTGGGCAATTCTTTATCCTCTGTGCTGACACGCTTGGCGGGTTTGAGATGTTCATACATCTCTGGGTTGTCAACCCAGACCGCTGGCACAGAAAGATTGTATGCCTTAAATTGCAGGCCCTTGACTACCATCTTCTGAATGTTGAGAAGACACCCAATGGTCTTCTCAGGGGTGTCTGGTATTTTTATCATTAGGGCTTTTTTGGACACCTTGTCTATTTTATCTCCTTCAAGGATGGCAGACTTAACTCTTTCTTTGATCTTGTGATCAGTTTCTTTGATCTCTGCTTTTTCAGAGTCAAGGTACTTCAAAAGCTTCTTCAATTATCTAATTGATTTTTTTACTAACCTTTCCATATGTTTTTATAGCTTTCACCCCAATAAAATCTGTATGATTCTAATATTTTTGCCTCTTTGTTTATTCCTTTTTATTTTCCCATTTACTACATTATTCCATATTTTTACCCATTTTTTTATATGTTTTACACTCATCTAAATATGTGTTGTTTGCTTTGTGTTGGCATTGTTTCCTTGATTACCATAATATTTTTGGCGCTTGGCATAGCCCCTTGTGAAAATATTAACAAAAATTTGGTGGTTGTCAAAATTTGAATTAGAAAATTATAGGTTAATTGTGTTTAGATAAAGTTGTTAGTGATCTGAATTCAAAACCTTAATGATAAACTTTAAGCCAATCATGAGCCGAGTGATAAAGTGATTGTTGTGACATAAAGGGTCATTCAATAATTCTTTGGTGTATGTGTGCTAATTAATATGATTAACTGGATGTTTTGCCATTGTACAACATTGCTGCTGTGGCAAGTTATTGATGGACTAGTGCCCAATCAGCTGCTAGGTTAGCACTAGTCCATCAACAACTTGCCACAGCAGCAATGGCGTACAATGGCCAAACATCCAGTTAATCATATTAATTAGCACACATACATCAAAGAATTATTGAATGACCCTTTATGTCACAACAATCACTTTATCACTCAGCTCATGATTGGCTTAAAGTTTATCATTAAGGTTTTGAATTCAGATCACTAACAACTTTATCTAAACACAATTAACCTATAATTTTCTAATTCAAATTTTGACAACCACCAAATTTTTATTAATATTTTCACAAGGGGCTGTGTTTGGGTACTAAAAATAACTGTGTTCTGGATCTAGATACATGGCATAGTAAATATATGATTTTATAGAAATAAGCTGAACATAAAGAATAAAACCAACTATAAACAAAGAGAACATGAACAATTGAAATACAAAATAAATTTAATATAAATAGAAAATGTTTGGCAACAGGGGGTTTATTGGGGAAGGGAAGAGTGATGCCTAGTAGGTGGAATAGCGCAGGAAAGAAGACATAGAGGCAGTGCTAGCTTGGGGGGTCTGAGATTGGGTGGGTTGGGCTTGCGGGTGAGGAGTGAGGGGTGTTTGTGGAAGGGGTGGAGGCAGGAGGATTTTGCATGATGGCTGCCATATAACAATTGTTGTATTCCTCATCAGTCATTGGCTGGATGGGCTGGTAAGTGGCAATGGCCCAAGGTGGAAGGCACTTGTCTTTCTGTGATTGATTGCCCATGTTCACATGAAAGACAATTTGGGCAAACAAGTCAGCCACCATATGGCAGCCAAAGAGAAAATTGTGATCAATGACCCCAAGATAGAAGTCATTGAAAGCCTGAGGGCAGTACTCCTGTAGTGTATCTGAAATGTTAAAGAAGAAGACATAAGCCATATGGATGTCTGCGTGACCAGTGGGGTAGACTGAGGCCTGATGCCTGCGTCCCTGGATGGCCTCAAGGGCGGTGGAGCTACCCCCCATCTGGTGACTCAAGAAAACCCTGTACTTGGATTTCAAGCCATCCCAGGAGTTGAGTAATCCACCAAGGATGTGGCTGTATGAGTAGCTATTGATGAAATCTGGGTTTTTCTGATAGTAGACAAACCCCTTGGCTGAAACAGCCAGAAACGCACCAATGAAAGTCCCCTTCTTGACCTTCTTCTTTCCTTTTTGAGTGGCGGCTCTTCCTTGCTCGCAGAAATCATCAAAAGCTATTGATAGCTTGTAATAGGACATGAACATGACAGTATCAGTTAGACTAGTCAGGCATCAGACCAGGGTTGATTTGATGGCAGTGTTATACAGTGAATCTTCAGCGCCATCCCATTGGTTGCTGGCAAAATTAGTAAGAATCCGTATTGAAGCCACTTTCCCATACATCCAGAGCTGTACCATGCACTCAGACACCTAAAAGTTATGGTGCGCAAGTTGCTTCTAGACCTGGGTCAAGCAAAGCTTGGGGTTCCGCTGGAGGAGGTCAAGCATGATTGGGTATGTCTCAGATATTTGTGACTCAGGGGCCTTCTTGGGCTTCTTGGCTGTCCCAATCAGATCCCCCTGTTCATCAGGTTGTTGAATTCCTGCATGACAGTAGCTTGGATAAATTGTAACTGGGCAACAAACCGTTCCCAGGACAGACCCTGTAGATTCAGTGCCACAATTTCCTGAAGAATTTGGGCAGTGATTATTTGTTGCTTAGGGCGCTGGGCCAGGGGAGCTGAAGCCTGATTGGCTGTAGGGGGGCAGGTTGGCTGGTGGCAGAAAGTTGTTCTGAATCAAGGTTACCATCCTGATTGGTTGGTTGGTTGGTTGGTTGATTGGTTGGTTGGTTGGTGGGAAGCTTGTGCAGGGGTGGGTACAGGAGCAGGGGCAGAGCTAGACACTATGTGACTACTGAACAAGTCAAAGCCTTAGGGGTGGTGGTCAGGTACAGGTCAGCTTCCTTGTTACCTGCCTCAAAGGCTTGGGTGTAAACAGATGCCTCCCCGTTCTGAGCCTTGCCTCCATTGAAGCTGGCTTGGCTGCTTGTGCTGTTGAAGATGTTGCTAGTAAAAACCATTGTAAAAAACCTAGGATAAAATCACTAAAAGTAGAAATTTTAAAATTCAATGATTTATTTTTATTGTAATCTTGAGCCCATATTTGGAAGGTTCTCAATCCTTTTTATAAAGATCAGGATCCATGAAAATGAATAAAAAGCCTCTGTTCCTAAATTGGATAGCTGTTGATTGGCTGTTAAACTGTTATATTTCTATTTTAGGCTGCTCATACTACACATCTTGTGTGAGCTAATTTCTTTTTGTGCTTGTGGATTCAGGCTTCTAGATTGCTCAAATTTGGTTTCATTTTAGTCCTTCTGTTGGTGCCTCATATGAATCCTGATGTGGTCATAATATACTCTGGAACAGCATCCATCCATTTCACTTGTTACGTCAGTTTATTTTGTTTGTGGTTTGAACTACACTGCTTGATGTTTGATATAATTTTGTATAATGGGCTAGTGAAATTTATGTTTTTTGTTTGAAAGTTCATTTGTTAAATGAAATTTTATAAATTAAATGAATCCTGAATCTTGCGCAACTTGGATTTTGTTCAAATCCAAAATTATTTTGTTTAAATCTGAGGTATTTTTGGTTGTCACCATAGCTTTTAAAACTACTGTAAACCATCAGTTTACTAACTATGTATTCATGTATTGCTACTAAGGATACTTGATTACAGTTGATTTTAAAAATGCTAAGAATAAAGTAGAATTATATATTACAATCTATCTTAACATGTTGTCTTTTCCTTGATGTGTTGATAGTTCATTTGCTGTTAATAATGTGATTGTGTTTAATTGGATAGTTTCACCTCCAGTTGCCTCCCTGAGACCAGCTGGTCTCAGGGAGGCAACTGGAGGTGAAACTATCCAATTAAACACAATCACATTATTAACAGCAAATGAACTATCAACACATCAAGGAAAAGACAACATGTTAAGATAGATTGTAATATATAATTCTACTTTATTCTTAGCATTTTTAAAATCAACTGTAATCAAGCATCTAAATTTTAGCTGTCCTAAAATGGAATAGGGTGCTTTTTTGAGAATGCCTATGATTCCTAGAAGAATTAGCACAAATCCACTCTAGACCCTTTATCATTCTTTTTGAAAAACCATAAATTTTATTTATTTCAAATTCACCTCATTTTTGATTTAAAATTTGGTTCTTGGATTTGACAATCCCACAATTTCAGATTTTTAAGTTTTACATGATGTCTATGATTTGTTTGAAATTCAGGAAATGTCAAGTTGTACATTAGAATCCTGCATTTCTGATTCATGTATCCCACATTTTTTTGCTGAGTTTTGTCTTTTGTTGGTTGAGTTATCTGCTCAATACATCTGAAATTAGCCAATTTAAATAAATCAAAAAAAGTCAAATTAAATGTTTGATTTTATTAAATATTTTGTTTTTCACTCAGCTGAGTTGCCCGCAAAAGTGATTTGAAAATTGGACCAAGGATTCAACAATTCCACATTTTTACGTTTAGGTTCTGAATTTACAGTATAAAAAATCATGTTGAAACGGCCACAATTTTGTCGTGTTTTCTAAGTTTGCACCCCTGAACGCTTTAAAAAAGAATTAAGCTAGGTGACTAGCAAAAAACATAGGAGTTTTTGAGTTTTGAGTCAGCAGTGACTGTGTCAACATTTTTAGTATTGACATGGGCGCTGTTGCTGTTGCCATAGCTTTTAAAACTACTGTATATATAAGCAATATTTATTTGAAGAAAAAGTAGCAGAAGTGCTGCTTAGATTCAGGTGATTATGAATAGATGATTTTTCAGAAGGAGAATATGAGAAAAACACTTCAGAGCAAAGAAGAAAGTAATTTGGAGCACAATTGAGAAAATTGGGCCAAGCTAATTGGATCAAATTTAAAAATTGCTTATATGATAAAATTGAGAGAGATAAAAAATTAGGTGAGATAGATGGCTGGCCATAAAAGATAGCTAATTTTTAGGTCAGGTGTCAGGAATCCTGAGCATTATGATAGAATTGACCATCATTCTTCAGTTCATAGGCTGCCATTGCCTAGGCAGCATTCTGCCATCAAAGCTTATTAAAGTACTGATGTGATAAAACTGATAGATTTGGGTGATTGAAATATGGATATTAATCTAAAGCCTGATATATATGTCCAAAACAATCTGATTAGTCAACATCAATCTAAATAGATTATGGATTTGGGAATATGCCAGAATATTCCCATGGGAGGCACCACTGCCAACCCTTATTGTGTTTGGGAAGGATTACAGAAAAGTATCAATATACAAAAGTTTAAATAACCACCAAATGCAAGATGCAAGTTACCATTTGAAAGGGTAATTGAATACTCCAAGTGCATGAACATTGGACATAATGCTGCCAGGACCCTGTTTGACATACATGAGCTCAGGAAATCAATTGTTATCACATGCTGGCATATCATAGATGAATAATTCTGAGGGTTGTAATTGGCAGTCTGGGAAACAGTGAACTGGCCAATAAAAGTTAGAAGTGCCATATGTTAATCCTGGCAAGAGGGTTTATTCACCCTATATAAAACGCTCTCCTAATCAGATATCAAGCAAAATAAACTTAGTATAGTAGAGACAATATATCATCTATTAAAGTGTATCACTACTAAGCCAGTCATTAGTCAGAATTATCCAAGTATTGGGAAAAGCCTTGTAAATACTTGCAGTAAAAGAAGATATCTACTTTGGGTTGGAAAAGGAGACACCTGCCTGCAGTATAACAACTTGATTGATAGTTTAAGATTGTCCTCATACAATCTCCTCTCAACCCCTATATTATGATACCAATAAAACTTCTCCTCCCAAGATGCAAAATCTTGACACCAGATAAATCATAGTGGTGGTAAATTTCTCAAGGATTAGGTCTAACTACTCTAGAATAATTATAGTAAAATATTTAGTTCTTTTATTCAAGTAAAGCTACATCTAAACAAATTTTTAGAAGAAAAGGGAGAGTGATATTGAAAATGAGAGGGGAGGAGATTATTTATGATTTTTCAACTAGAATAATTTCACTTTTAGGGTTAAAAGATGAATTTTATTGCTAATGATGTCATAATTGTCAATTTACTGTCAACTTGCAGGTAAACACCTATCATGGTAAGTAGTACATGGCGCAGAATTAGGGTTTCATCATTTTGGGGGTAGAATAAGGAAAATTTAAGAAGGTCAGATGCTTCAAAGAGTGAGACTGTCCTTATTTATTTTCATCATGGACCAGATTCAAATCACAGAGGTAATTTAACTTATTGGCCATTTTTTTGATAATCAATACCTATCATTAATCTTCTTACCATATCAGTTTAAATTGAACTTACTGGGAGATAAACCTAGCATATACAGTAGATTTTGCAGCTGTGAGGGTAAAAAAATCAAATCAACTTTAAAATTTCACTAAATTAATAATAGACGCAACTGAGTTAAAGAATAAAAGCTATTCAAGTATGCTATTAATTAATAAAAGGTTATCAAATTTTTAATTTTTTAAGATCAATAGATCTTATCATGAAATGAGTGGATTATTTAGGCTGACTTGATTTTTTTATCCTCACAGTTTTGAAAAATACTGTATTAAAAATTAATCTGTTTCTCTATCAAGCAATCATTTATTGACCCTTTGGTATATCTTACTATTTTTTAACCTAAAGTATAATTTAAAACTTTGTAACTTAGTAATTTATCTCTAAATCAGGATTAGTAATCAAACTTGTGTAGATTTAGATAATGTTTTCTTGCTGGGTGTATCTGCTACTAATATCATGTTATTTCTAAAATTACCATGATAATTCTCTTAAAAGAATTGAAATTCAGGCTAATGATTTATCCGGATTTTCTAGAGACTTAATCATCTGATTTTTCACTCAAGTTTAGCTGTAAAAAATGTTCACTTTATCTTTTGATGCTAGGAAATCCATGTCTTGGATCTTTAATGAAAATCAACCAGGTCAAAAAGTCTTTTGAAAGAGTAGAATCTGGCTTGATCAACTTTATGAAGATTTTTATTGTGTTAAAAGTGTATATCATATGATAATTTAATATAAGCTGACTTCAATCAAGGCCAGACTCAAAAAATTGTATACTCATAACTGCCTCTAGCTGCTAATAAATAGAATTAGCAAAATAAATGTTTTAAGTGTGCTTCAGGCAGCAGTTACAGACAAAAGAAAAAAATAAATTATGAAAGTGTACCTTTATTGAAAAAGAAGAAAATTGGTCTTTATAATTTTGTGGCAGAACACCAGTTGATGGCCTTTGAAATAAAGTATTATTGTAACACCTTCAATTACTCCATGTCTGAGAATCATTTACCCAATAAATGACTCAGTTGGCAAGTAAATGTGGCCCTAAAAGAACCAAGATACTACACTAGGATCATCCATCTTAGTTCCAAGAGAGTCTGGATCTCCAAAAGCTCCAGAACATATATTATCTACATGTAAATTATGTGACCTATCATTTGACTATATGGTACTCTTCTTCAACATCCAATAAATATATCATTCTCTTCTTAAATCTTTGTTTCATTTTATACACATTCCAGAAGTATATATCTGACAGTATCTCTGGTTTAATTTATGTGGAGAGAAAATTTATTATATTAGGACAGTATCAGTGAAAAACACAGTGGCAAAAGAAAGTGCCATTGAGAGGTTAATATTGATGGTTGCTATAATTAGGCAACTTTGTTGAGTTGAGCCATGGCTGGTATGTGAGGGTTTGGGCTTGTTGCAACATGGATTGATACATCTTACTGTACTATCAAATTGGAACTAGAATATACTTAAAACAAAATGTGTGCCTTTTAGACTAAGTTCTGTTTTCCTAACGTGCAATTGAGGAAAATATAGAATACTTCAACAGGGAGTAAAGTTTTGCAGAGAAGTTTTTAAAGCTAGAAAACTCTTCAGTTTTACAAGTACTACACATTTCAACTCTAATGATGTTAAAAAAATACTATAAATTTAATAAAATAAAGGAAATTATTGAAGCTTTAAATGTGATATTGAGATATACTTTTAAATAAAAGTGACCTCACCGACATAGTGGCACATTCGTGTATTTTCTGGCGATTGTAAAGGGATAACTGATCCATTTCATTTATAGTTTAGCTTTTTGACAGCCCAGACTTGTGAAGGCTGTTTTCCAGTATAGCATTTACTTTATAATCTTCTAAAGCACATCCCAATGGAGCTCAAGTCCAAGTAGCATAAATTTGTAACTAAAACTATGGGTTATGAATAATTTGATAAAAAATGATCCTGATGCCAAAAGTTCAAAATAAGTATTAAAAGTTTGTGATATGAAACCACTTTGCAGATCCAACTTGGAAGTTTTGGAGCAAGTGGTGTAATGCTGAATTACAGATATATGGGATTGGGAGAATAACAAGTGATGTTTTATTCCGTGAGATGGGACCTTATGTAGTGTACGTGTGGAATTACCCTCAAATTTGAATGAATGTTGAGTCAGTCAAATTGGCATTACAGCGGGAATATAATTTGGGGTTCAGGTTATTTAATCAAGTGTTGAAATGGAAAGTTTGATCTAATATAAGGGTCATTATTTTAGGGATTGGGCCATTCTCTAATGCACATGCTGCTCAAGTCGCAGCATAACACAGTTCGATTTTGAAAAAGTAACTAGTTACAAATTTTATATTTAAAACATTAATAACTCAATGAAAAATTAATATTTTTTCACATTGTAAACTATCAAAATGAAGCTAAAAATCCCATCTTTCTATTGGTGTAAAACTTTTAATATGTATACTATACTTAATATTGAAGCAAAAGTAATTTAAAAGATTATAATCCAGATTTTATTATATGATTCTATCTAATGATATAAAGTAGATCACTTCAAAGCTAATAAAAACTCTTTTTTTAATATACAAAGTATCTTTTTTATTTAACAAAATTAAAGATAAGATTGAGAGCTTTATTTTCGCATTTTATTTTATTTAAAAAGCTCAATTATTTAGGATTTTATGGGAGTTTGAAGTTAGGATGTTTTTATCACTGTTTAGATTAATTTTAAGGTTCAAGTGAGCTTCAAACCTCAAATTAAGCATTTTTTAAATAGAATTCTTTAGTATTTTATTATTTTAAAAATATGCGGAAGAGTTACAGTTAACAGAATACATCATTTTAATTGATTTGCATTGATTACAAAGAGGATATGCTGTAATAATGATGCTTAGCTGCTTTACATATATCACTTGTGCATGAAAACTGGTTAATTAATTAATTCTGCAAACATAAATTCAAGTTCAAACTATAGTAAAAGCTATCACACCATTTCTTTCAAAATGGTGTCATTTAGCTTGGTATATAAGAGCTAAAGCACCACAAAGCTTCTAATCTAAAAGACCCCATTCAAAGGCCACATTCTGATCAGAACTACTCCATCATTAAGGCACATTTCAGAGATCCAACCTAATTACAGATTCAAAATACTACCATGTCCTCAGTTAAATTTACTTCTGCCATGCTACCCTTTTTTCCTTGGGGGCTTCAACAAAAAGAGAAAGAATTGCAATGTTAAAAAAGGCATTCCTCTTTATTGCTGGTGATGATCTTGATAATTTCATCAAGCACTTCCTTACTCAAACTGAATTTGGGAGATCTCAGTTCCTGAAAACTATTCAAAATCAAAAAAGCAATGAGTTCATTGAAAACTTAAAGGATCTCATGAAATCTTCTCCCCAAAAGCATCTTCCAGCCTTGCAATCTCTGGTTACTTCCAGTTACTCTTTAAAAGAGCTTAATGATATGGGGTTTAATATAACCAAAATTGAGTTTGAATACTCAAGAAAAATATATAAAAATAAAAATGTAAGCTTAAACAAAAAAAGCCAAAAAAATAATAACTATTCATTAAAAAAAAGAAATAACTAAAAAAATAATTAAAAAATTGCTGGAAAATTCTTTTGAAACAAGCCAGTTTACAAAAAAAGTGCCTGAAAAAATTT
This sequence comes from Entomophthora muscae, assembly GCA_014839935.2. Lineage (NCBI taxonomy): Eukaryota > Fungi > Entomophthoromycota > Entomophthoromycetes > Entomophthorales > Entomophthoraceae > Entomophthora > Entomophthora muscae. The sequence goes on along the minus strand of QTSX02004522.1, from coordinate 74,646 downwards.
ATAAAGATATAGAAAAAGAGTTGAGTAATTACTCAACTGAAATTAAATAATCTCTACTTAAAACAAAAAAAGAAATATATGAAAATATGAAAATAAAAAATGAAATTTCAGTTTCAATTTCTACTTACTATAAATTAATTCCTAAAAATATAATAAAAAGTAAAAAACAAACCAATATGTGCAATATTTGTAATTTAAAAAATTCACTGGAAAAAAAGAAGGAAGAATGTGAAAGTAAAAACTTACCATTACCAGAATCTATAGACAATGACTTAAAGACTATTAATCAGCACCAAGACTTTTATGTTCATCAAAATATGGAATATAAAAAAGATATTTATGAATTAGATGATGAGTCTTGTGTTGTAGTGATAGATTATAAGGAAAACTTAAAGGTTGGAAGTGGTCCAATTGAGACCAATAATTGTTTTTATTCAAAAAAACCTATCTCATTATTAGGGTTTGCATTAGTTTTTAAAGAAAACAATAAAACCAAATATGAATATCATGAATTTTTGTCTCAAATATTATCACATGATTCTTTATTTTCAGGTGAATTTCTAATTAGTCTTCTTAAATTAGATATATTTAAAAAAATAAAAAAAATAAAAGTGTGGACTGATAATGGAAATCATTTTAGATCATATGAATTTTTATATTACTTATTTAAAGAGGCACCTAAATATATTAAGGGTTCTATAAAATATAATTGTTTTGTTGAATGTCATGGAAAAAGCATTGTTGATGGTCACTTTGGTGTAATATCAAAAATGTTAAAGGAAAAATAAAATGAGCTTTATATTAAAAATATTAAGGATCTTAAAAATATTTTTGAGCAAGAAGAAAAAAGAAAAGAATTATATAAATCAGTGCTATCAGGCTCAAACATTTCTCAAAAGGCATTCTTTTATATTTATGAAAGAAAAGTTAGGCCTATAAAAAGGGAGCTTGAAGTTAAAAATCTGTGCATTAATCTTTCATATTTGATGAAAGATGGGAAGTTATATACTTCACCTCTAACATTTGAAAGTTTATCAGAATATTCTGAGATAACTTATCATTTGAAATCATGTGATGATACCAGAGAAACAAAAATATCAGAAGATGCTAGTGATGTATTGGGGCAAGTTCATGAAGTAGGGCAACTTACTAGAGGGTGTATTTTAAATAGAGCTATCAGTCTTTCAAAAACAATAACCTTTTTTTTCTGAAACAAACTAAGAATATTTATGATGAGCCAAAGATAGGGTAATAGCACTTATAGCTTTGGGGCTGCTATTACTCTTCCATGCAACTCATCATAAATATTTTTGGTTTGTAGTAGCACTTAAGATATTTTCAATAATACTACAAGTTGCACTTTTTGATTCTAAAATTGATGACTTATTTTTTAAAAAAAATCATCTAAGCCCAAGATCAATTAAAGTTTTGGGATTGGTTGTATTTTAAGCTTTCTGAATAATTAGAATATGAATAATGTGATCAAGTTATAAAATAATCAATCTGGCGCCTAGACATAACAAGGAAAATAATGACCCATAAGTTTCAGAGGGTGGGCCAGCAAACATACAGTTTAAAAATCTGGATTTGGCGTGTGATCCTTCATATAATTTTATCCAGGTATGTGCATATTGGCTTGAAAATGATTGCAATGTCAAAAACACATGCTCATTTTTAATTTTGCATTTCAAAAACCTCAAAGGTTTTCTGTGGCGGATTTGGTTATATATTGAAAGAAGTGGATCGTAATTAATTGTAATCATCCAGTTTTATGGACGATTCTTCGTTGGAATTGACGACATCGAAGCGTAATGCAAATTGTAGGAAGCTTATGTATGAGGGCCCAAAATGCAATACCAAGTTTTTGATTTCCTTCTCAAATACCCTTTTTATGAGTGGAGAAAAAAGAAACCCCAACAAAAACCTTTCCAGCCCAACTTCGAAAAAGTCCAGGGGGAAAGATAAGAAAACCAGTGTCACTCACTTTCAAACGGATGGCCTAGTCTCTGTAGATCAACCAGCCCAGCTTAAACTAATCTCTACCAATGTTGCATTCACCCCATTCTGATCTTAAAGCTGGCCCAAGCAAGGATATCGGAAACATAAATCAAGGCAAAGATTTTTCTGTTCCACCCTTTGATACAAAATGCAATTGATAGAACTCTTTTGGGCCAGGGAAGCCCCTCCAGCCAGGCAAAACTCAGGCAAAACCTGATTCAGCTTCAGTATGCCAATAATGACACGCAAAATCCCTTGAATAATCTCAAAAAGATATCTGCTTCCTTGCCGTCTAAAGACGATAAGGTACTATTTCTAAACTCTTAGTGTTTGGTTTCTATTCAATTTATTCTAAAGGATCTTTATTGATTTAAGGAAGTTACCCCTAAAAACCTGGAAGGCCAGTTCTCCAAATTAAAAAGTCATAATAGCTTAGTAGAAGAAAAAGCCAAACTAATAGAAAAGATCGCCAGCTTGCAAAGTGAAATTGGTGGGCTATATGCTCTTTTTCAATGGAACAGTGGAAGGCGTCGCAATACAGAAACTTCATACCACCTTGAAATGCTCTTGTAATTCCGCTAAAATTTATCCTTGCTCATGTTTACTTCAGAGAACAATTGGCTTCAAATCCATCATTTATAAAGTTGGATTTCCCTATGCTATTACCTTCTGAAGAAGAAAAGGCAGTGCGCCTGAACGGGATAGTTTCTGATGTAAGTCTTTGATATCATCTTAATTGCAACTGTTCATTAAAATACATTTTAAATAAAATTTAGATCAACTTATCTTCAAAGTTAAACCAGATTGCTATAGTAGGCTTTCAAAAAAAATCACCCCAACCGATGGATAGTAAGACTAATATAATGCTAACTAATGACAAGATTCATTAATCGAATACCAGTTGGTGTGTTCCTGTTTGGGTTTCAAGTTTGAGTGTATTTTTCATTCTAAGCGTCAAACTTCTGGCAGGCAGAAAATCATTCTTTTTAAAATCAGCTGCAAGTCTTTAACCGATAAAAACTTCGAGGCTTGGATTTTAAAGTATTTAGACCTTTTGATTCCTCTTAACTCTTAGATGCGAAAACTCTTGTGATTTAGTTGGGTTCTTCCGGACTCTTCCAAGCTACCTTTCAAGGTTAAAAGAAAAGGCTGAATGCTTGAATCTGCTCAAAGAAAAGCTCCCTAACTATATTAAAGAATCACTGCCAGCTGGCATCTGTGTTTTATCGTCTCCAAGGTATGCATCTTTTATACGACACGTTCCTTGGCTGTAACCATTCAAAACTTACTTTTGCAGAAGTAGCCTTTTTCAACTTACGCTAGTTTACTCGGTAAACCCCAGCTCTTCTGGAAACCAGGTTGAAGCCTCCATTGAACTTATTCCAAGTCAAATATCCAAAAGTAAGCCAACTTATTCTCTTCTACTTCAAAGCAGACAGGGGCTCTGCCGTTTCCCCTAGTTTTTAGCTCTGCTCGATCATTTTATGCGATACTTTAACAAATCACGTTTAAAGAGTCAAATTCGCCATATCCTAGTGGTTTAATTTTTAGAGCACGGCTCCATTGTTTGAGTTGAAGCTACACTCTGCGAACTTTTATTCGGTGTACAGCAAGAGTAATCATTAGTTGCATAAATTTTGAATTTTTCTTACATTATCTTTAGAACAATTGTGAATGGCTAGGACTAACTGCAAATCAAATAGAGTTGACAGGCCAACAAGCCTCTATTATAAACGAGGTGTCTCGAAACTTCAAATCACTCTGTGATCTTCATGGGCCATTTGAAGCTTTAAACGCCATAATTAAAGTCATCTGGGAATAGATCTTGGTTGTTACAAGAGACTGCTGTCCTGAAAACTTTGCAATGCTGCCTCAGATACCATTAGCTTCTATGCTAAATTTGATAGATGCCATCTAACTATTGCAAGACGCTTAGTGGAATCAGTCACACTTTCAAACCAATTACAAAACTTCAAGGTGCACCATTTTTAAAATCTTGCAACAGACTCAGACTATTTTATAAATAAGGGGTTAAAATCTTCAATCAAAAACTGATGCTTAAAGGTTGACATGCACCCATGTAAGGCAAGGTGCTACTCAAACCAGTTCTGCTATACCATCAGTTTTTGTTTTACCCCCCAAAGGGAGTTATTGAGTATGTGTCACTTGATGGGATGTATTCCAAGGGCTCACACCTTGACAAATTCAATTGCTGCGTGAAGTGGTTTCCCATCCATGGCTATACCATCATCTTCATTTCTTGGGCAATTGTCTTTGGGTAGAAAGCTATCCAAGCCTTAACCCTTAAACCCCATCATTCTCTTACAACCCAAGCCAAATTTATTCAGAGATAAATACTCTAGAAAACCTAGACTATCTGAAACTTGCATAGGCCACTAAGTTACAACCTCTCTATTTCTTGATCCTGTAATGTGCTTTTGCTAAAACCAGCCCTTTATTTGATTCCTATGCCTGTATAAGGTTAATTCAGTGGTTTTTCCCCAAAGAAGGGTGGGTACTAACCCCTATACCCAAGTAAAATCATGCCACTTCCAGATTACCGAGCTCTACTGTGAAGTTGCCCACCCAAGGAGTTTAATCATGACTTTGGAGAGTTTCAACTCTTCAAGTTCAAATGATGCTGTCCTTGGTTTTGCCTTCTTGGTGTCCTGTTTGGTGGCGGGAGTTTCCCAAACTCCCAGATCAACCCCCTACCTAATTTGGGTCCTTTCACATTTCCACTTATTGTTTTCCAGTGTCTCCTCTGTGGAGGTGTATTTGATCCAACTATGCCCTTGTGCATGTTAAGATTCACTAGTCACTTTGGGAACAATGTAAGCATTCTAAATCCTCCAATAAACGTTACCCCCTCTACAGTATTATTCTCTATTTCTGTTTTAGGAAAGGCTTAATAAGTTCTCTTCAATTTATCTCCTCTCAAATAAGCCAAGGTAACTGCCCCTGTTGCCTTTCCTACAGACTGTAGTTGCTGCCTGTTTGCGACATCCTGCAAGGTTGCAAATTGTCCCGCCTCCTCCTCTGCCAAAGGCAAACTCAATAAAGCAAGTTGGGTACCCACTACAGGGGCTGCCAGCTCCATGGTGCCTGGCTATGTGACCTCTGATCACCACATGTATTGCCCCAGGCCCCCTGGTGCCACTCTTCCTGTCCAAGATCAGCTGACCTTCACCTCCTCAGTCAAAGGTTCCCTGGCTGTATCTGCTGTAATTGACACCTTCTCTACCCCTTGCTTAGCAGAGCGAGCTCCTGCCAGATCACTTACATCAAAATTACTGCTACCACCCAGCATCTTGCTGGTACCAGCACTGACTTTCATCTCATAGTGCCCCCAAGTTTTGCTCAAGTTTCCTCCTGGAGATGGCTGCCCTGCTCTCTATTGCCCATCTCCCTACCAGGCAATTATGTCCCACTGAGGAAGTTACCAAGTAAAAGATGGAACTCATCCATCCTGCTCTACTAGACCATCATTATATCCTTGCCTATCTGTCTCGCAGACTTGAAGACATTTTAAAGACAGGTGACACCAGCTGGGGAAAGATAGCTTGAGTTCAGGCCAAAGCTCAAACTATCTTTGAGCTCATCTCCAATCACCAACGGGACCCCTTTGCACCCAGGAACACCTGAACTCCACAGTTGCTCCCGTTTGTCAAGAAATTCCCACATATATATATTCTCATTTCAAGGGTTATGATGAGCAGTCTATCAGATGATGAGAGATTATGGGGAACACCTTGCGCCAACATGCTGCTGTTTGTAATGCCATGGCAGATAGGGCTACCTGGTTAGCTGAGCGTGTTGCTTCCCACTTTCAGGTCAGTGTCAATGCTTCTGGTATCATTGAGGATCAGCTTAACTCTAAGCTTGATCAGGAACACAACCCCATCCACCGGTGTTCCTCTAGAGTAGAAGAGGGGCTCAACTTAATAGCTGGCAATCTAACCCTCCCCCTTACTTCTCCTCCTGATTGATGGGATGAGGTGTGAAAAAGAGATCCATGACTTACAGAAAGCCAGTCAGCAACCTTGTGATTCTGTTCCTGCCCCCTCTCCTCTTGACCCTGATGTTACAGTGTTACAAGGGCAG